>CM042014.1:58543591-58606091 GCA_023525715.1 Cichorium intybus
ATATAAAAGAAAAAAGCTATTATAGGAATAGTTTATGGACACAAATACTACTATGACTTTTTGGAACAAGAAAAATAATTATATGAAATTAGATAATTATTATACACTATTATATTATCATGGGAAAAATGATAATGGCAAATACAAGAGTTTTTCATACAAATAAACGTAAACAAGTTGATAACAAATTCTGTGAGACGGGTCTTCATCATACTTATTTAAGTACACATACTAAAAGTCCTGACCAGTGTCTCGGTAAGAGAGCGTGATATTTGTGTATAGATCTATACAGGATTCACAAACCCGCACCTGAGCTGTTAGGTACAGCTAGACGGGCAGGTCTGAGGTGACAAATGGCTAACATTCAGACGCCTGATGAACGTCGCAGCACGCTTACATGGTCACAGTATGGTTATAGGGACTCTTACATGGGAAAATCAACGATATATTTTGCTTACGTGGGAATATGCATTCTAAATAGTTTTATAATAGATTAAAAACTAAGTTATACATTATCGGTCTTTAGGTTTTTAAGACTTTAACATTTTTATAAGAAAATATTGGATTTTCTGAGTTTCAATACTATATTTTACAAAGAAATGAATTTTCTCATACAAAACACTTATGAGCTCACCAACTTAATTGTTGACACTCTTTCAAACTACTTGTATTTTCAGGAATTTGATAAGGTAACTACAAGCTTTGACGATGGGACGCAACGCCGTCATACTATGTATTTTTTTATAAATTATATTGTAATTGTATTTGAAACATACTAACTTTTGAACTCATGTAACATTTACAATTATAAATATGATGGATGTTTTTGCTTTGATCACTACTGTACAACATTGTAATGATACTGTTCATGAAGTCATCCACCCCGGACGTTTCCGCCATCCCGGTTTGGGGTGTGACAGATTGGTATCAGAACATTGTTTATAGTGAACTAAGTATATCAACTCATTTAAGATATACAACTATAAATACAAGGAGACTAAAACTCTCTAAACATTTCGTACAAGTATACTTTTAAAATACAATGATATTTTTATAAAGTACAAGTACATACATACACATTAGAACGGTATTATAATAAAAACATACAAAAGTAATAAGATGAGTTGAACACTACGGATAGGCCTAGGTAATTATGTAATCATATCTAGGATAGACAGAGCCTGATCAACTGTATTGGTCCAAGGTGTGACTAACATGTGCTTAGGAATAGTCGTAGTGAACAACAAGTCTAAAAACTTACCAATAACCAAATAACTAAACATAAAGCTAAAATACTATAGGTGTATTTTATGATACTATAGAACCATACATCTAGATTCTTTATGTGCCTCTTACACACCTATCATTACATAGTCGGTATAAACATATAACTGAGACGTCGTATTCTGATGATACCTTACCTATAACTATTATTGAAAACTTACCATCATTCCATCTTAAATCCCAATGGCAGAAGAATGCCACCTCTATGAAGTAATCGACGTACCGGGACGGATCCATCAGAAACACCACTGATGGACTCCGCCACCTTTCAAGCCATTGTGGCTACCGCTGTGGTAGCCGCCGTTGTTAACATAAACCTAAATGGCACGAACAGAAGTGGAAGCAGGAACGGTACCAATAGTTCCACCAATGGGGAAACACGGGGACACCAACGGGTGTGCAATTACGAAGACTTCGTTAACTACAAACTCGTGGCATTCTATGGCAACGGCGGAGTGATCACCCTGACCAGATGGTTTGAAAAGACCGAATCAGTGTTTGATATTTCTGCATGCCTTGAAGAATTCAAGGACAAATACGCCGCCTGTACTTTTTCTGAAGCAGCCTTGTCCTGGTGGAATGGCCATGTTAAAACACTGACACTCGCCGTAGTCAACTGTATGAGTTGGGAAGATTTGAAAGTAATGATGTTGGAAGAATACTACCCTAGGGGTGAGGTCCAGAAATTGGAGCAAGAACTGTGGAATCTCACAATGAAGGATTCTGATATAACTGCCTACACCAATCGGTTTATCGACCTGGAGGTTGTGTGTCCTTCAATGGTCACGCTGAATCAAAGAAGGTGGAGCGTTATATCTGAGGACTATCTCCCCAAATCCAAGGAAATGTTGAAGACGCGAGCCCTGCTACTTATGATAGTGCCAAACATTTGGCACAAATACTGGTTGACCATGGAGTCTGCCAGGGCACCATGGCCCTTAAAACAGATCAACCAAGAGGTAGGGACCACAAGCGAAAGCTCTGGAATAAGGGAAGAGGCCAATCAAATCAGGAAAGTGCTAAGAGACAGCAAATTGTGGCAGTCCATGCCGCCACTGTCCCTGTTGCCCCAGCAACGACGAAGCAATACATTAGGACCCTACCCAAATGCAACAAGTGTAACTTCTACCACAATAGGGCTTGTAAAGAAATGCATTGTATAAACTGTGGCAGAAAGGGTCGCACTTCTCACTTCTGTAGGGCGCTAGCTCTACAGGCCACTCAAGCCTCTACTGCCAGGGTGAGCCAGGCATGTTATGGGTGTGGGGAAACAGCGCATTACAAGAGGGAGTGCCCGAAAGTGAAAAACAAGAATGTTGGGGGCATGGGAAGAGTCTTAGCAATGCGACACACAGAAGCAGTGGAGGATTCCACTGTGGTTACCGATACATTTCTCCTTAATAACTCATATGCATCCATAATATTCGATAGCGGTGCAGAGAGGAGTTTTGTAAGCCACGAGTTTAAATATTTACTAAAACAAAAACCCCCAACCACTCAACAAAACATTCACAGTAGAAATGGATAATGGCAAAACAGAACGTACCAATGACATATATGTAGGATGGACACTAACTCTGAACGATCACTCCTTCCAAATCGACCTAGTGCCTGTTAGAATAGGAAGCTTTGATGTGATTGTTGGTATAGATTGACTGATTCCTCATCATGCCGATATCATGTGCTACGAAAGGGTCGTCTGACTTCACCTACCAGATAGCAAGACCCTTGTCGTCTATGGCGATAAACTCAGCACCAGCCTCTGAATTGTGTCTTGCATTAAAGCACGAAAGTACCTATAAAAAAGATACCATGTATTCGTAGCCCACGTGGTTGATGAGAAGAAAGAAGTAAAGAGTATCAAGGAGATTCCTGAAGTCTGTGAATATTCGGATGTATTCCCAGAAGACCTTCTGAGATACCGCCCGCACGACAAATCGAGTTTAGAATCGACTTGATTCCTGGAGCCACTCCCGTAGCAAAATCACCATATCGGTTAGCCCCGGCAGAAATGCATCCATTCAACGAACCACTAAGTAAAGGGTACATCAGGCCAAGCTTCTCACCTTGGGGAGCACCAGTCTTATTCGTGAAGAAGAAGGATGGATCATTCCGTATGTGCATTGACTATCGAGAGTTGAACAAGCTCACCATCAAGAATCGATATCCACTACCCCAGATTGACGACCTATTTGACCAACTCAAAGGATCGAGTTACTTCTAAAAATGGATCCAAGGTCGGGGTACCACCAGCTTAGAGTCCAGGAGGAAGATGTCCCTAAGACGACATTTAGGACTCGTTACGGCCACTACGAGTTTGTTGTGAAGCCCTTCGGATTGACTAATGCACCCACGATGTTCATGGACCTAATGAACCATGTATGCCAACCTTACTTAGATAAATTCGTGATAGTGTTCATCGACGACATATTGATCTATTCACGAAGTAAAGAGGAACACAGTCAACATCTACGACAAGTTTTGGAGACGCTAAGGGCAGAAAGTTTTATGCAATGTTTTCAAAATGTTAATTTTGGATTCAAAAGGTTGACTTTTTAGGCCACGTAGTCAGCGAGGAAGGGATACATGTGGATCCCACCAAAATCAAAGCAACCGAACACTGGGAAGCGCCGAGAACAACGATGGAAATCCCCTAGTTTTTGGGTCTCGTTGGCTATTATTGAAGATTCATACAGAACTTTTCAAAAATCGCAAAGCCACTTACTGCCCTGACACAAAAAGGAGTAACCTTCAACTGGGAGGATAAACAAGACACTGCCTTCCAGACCCTGAAACAAGCTTTATGTAGTGCTCCGATCCTATCCTTCCAGAGGGAACGGAAGACTTTGTGGTCTACTGCAATGCATCCAAGCAGGGTCTAGGTTGTGTACTCATGCAAAGGGGAAAGGTCATTTCCTACGCTTCGAGACAACTTAAAACCCACGAGGTCAACTACACCATACACGACTTCAAGTTAGGGGAAATAGTGTTCGCATTGAAAATCTGGAGATACTACCTTTATGTCACTAAGTGTACGATCTTCACTGACCATAAGAGTCTCCAGCACATTATCAACCAAAAGGAGCTCAACATGAGGCAACGATGATGGGTGGAACTACTAAGTGATTATGAGTGTGAAATTCGTTATCATCCGGGCAAGGCCAACGTAATAGCGGATGCCCTTAGTCAAGAGGAGTACTCATGCCGCCAAGTAAAATCATTAACAATAACGATCCATTCACATATGTCTACTCAAATCAAGGAGGCGCGACTCGAAGCCTTGAAACCTGAGAACGTCGCAAGTGAAACCTTGCGAGGAATGGATAAAAACCTTGAGGTCAAGGATGACGGAGCTCGTTACCTCATGAACCGAATCTAGACACCAAGATTTGGCAGGTATAGAGACATTATAATGCACGAGGCTCACAAAACCAAGTACTCCCTTCATCCCGGGTCCGATAAAATGTATGTGGATCTCAAGAAACTATATTGGTGACCAAACATGAAAGCCGAGATTGCTACATATGTAGGCAAGTGTTTGACTTGCGCCAAGGTCAAGGTGGAGTATCAAAAGCCCTCGGGTTTATTACAACAACCAGAAATACCTAAGTGGAAGTGGGAGCGGTTAACCATGGACTTCATAACAAAGTTACCCAAGACAACTGGTGGGCTAGACACCATATGGGTAATTGTCGATAGGTTAACCAAGTCCGCACATCTCCTACCAATAAAAGAGACAGACAAAATGGAGAAACTGACTAGGACATACATCAAAGACATTGTACGATTGCATGGCGCCAATATCCATTATCTTGGATAGAGATAGTCGATTTACGTCACGATTTTGGCAGTCATTGCAAAAGGCCTTGGGTACCAGGCTCGACATGAGTACAACTTACCATCCACAAACCGATGGGCAAAGTGAAAGAACCATCCAAACGCTAGAAGACATGTTAAGAGCTTGTGTGATAGACTTCGGTAGGCATGGGACACCCACTTACCGCTCATCGAGTTTTCATACAACAATAGTTATCACACGAGCATTAAAGTTGCTCCGTTTGAAGCTCTCTACAGGCGCAAGTGCAGATCACCTCTGTGCTGGGCTGAGGTGGGTGACACTCAGTTAGCCAGAGGACAAGTACCTAACAGCACTCTCACCGGCCCCGAGATCATACGGGAAACGACAGAGAAAATCATTCAGATCCATGAACGATTAAAAGCATCTCGTTACCCACAAAAGAGTTATGCGGATAAAAGACGCAAACCCTTAGAATTCTAGGTTAGCGACCATGTTTTGTTGAAGGTCTCACCCTGGAAGGGGATGATATGCTTTGGAAAGCATGGGAACTAAATCCAAGATACATTGGACCATTCGAGATCCTTGCTAGGATCAGCCCGGTAGCCTACAGACTTCGGTTACCACAGGAACTCCACAATGTACATCCTACTTTCCACGTGTCCAATCTAAAGAAGTGCATGTCCAATGAGACTCTCGTCATTCTGCTTGACGAGATTGAAGTAAATGAGAATCTCCACTTTGTCGAAGAACCCGTGGAAACCATGGATAGGGAAGTCAGGAGGACGAAGCAAAGCCGCATAACAATAGTAAAGGTCCGTTGGAGCGCTAAGCGTGGACCTGAATTTACATGGGAACGTGAGGACCAAATGAAACAGAAATACTCGCATCTCTTCCCAAACTCTTGAGAATCTACTTAAGTACTAAATTTCAGGACGAAATTCCTTCTAACGGGTAGATGATGTGACAACTATCAATTTGGTCAACAAAAATCAACGAAAGTCAACCTAAGTCAACTGAATCATACGTTAGGTCAATCTAAATGAGTCTTTACCAATTTTTTTATACATAATATTTATTTATAAGATCATTTTTCTGAAAACTTATAAAAATACGCAAAACATTTTACCGCGTCTTATAAAACACCCAATTATATAAACTAACTGTATAATTTATAAAAGATCAACCCACCCCAACCCCCCCCCCCCTCTCCCCATCGGCAGCCAAAATCCTCCAACCATCATACCAATATCTCCAAGGCCACTATTCACAATCTATCAAGGAGTGATGCTAGTAATAAACTAATACAAAATCATATCTTCCATATCTATTAAAAGATGATACATCTCATTTGAACAAGAGATCACCCAACTTCTCCTCACACTCTCTCTCAAAAATAGGCCACACCACCACCCGACACTACCTTCGGCCACCACCCTCCACTACCTCCGGCCACCGTTTGCCGCCGTTAACCACCGGTTTCCAGTCAAGAACGTTATTATTTCGGTGCATTTTTCAAGTCCAAACCCAAGACCAAGCTCGTTTTAGCTTAATCACGCTTCAATGGTGAGTTCATACCCCTCTTTTTCATCTTTATTCAAGTTTTTAGGGGGAGAATACAATATTACACCATAAAAATGACTATTTACACAAGTTTTTAACTAGTTTTTGTGTAAAAAGATTTTCTACTTGAAATAACGTTAGATCCAAGTGTTATAAACATTATTATGTGAAATGTTTAGTAAAAACACAAAACTACAAAAAATAATGAGTATAAACATGTTCGAACTTCTAAAAAAAAGTCACAATAATGAAACTAGTAAAAAATTACGTTTTTCTGAACGGGAACATGACGTTTCTAGCAAGAATGGTTATAACAAAGTTATTACACCATTTTTGTGGGAAATAACCTAAAAGATGTTATTTATGAACATCTAAGCAAGTTATTTCATATATGTTTGTATATATATATATATATATATATATATATATATATATATATATATATATATATATATATATATATATATATATATATATATATATTGACACGCCTAGGTCGTCGTGCGGTCAAAAATAGTAAAATACCTAACACACACACTAGTATAGTGGTAGTCAGGGTCGATCCACAGGAGTTACGTGGTCAAGGTAGGCAACAGATTACCAACTGTAGTGTCACGCTACAGCCAGAGGATCTAGTTTCCGACTTTTACCAAAAAAAACAATCCCGACACAAGCATCAACTAAATTAAAACCAAAACCAATAACTAACCCTAATTACTTACTGAAATCAGAAGTATAATTCAGAAGTAATCAAGATCAAATCAACACAATCACACATTCAAACATCCAATTGCATCAATGAGCATAAAAACTATAAAAAGAGCATTTAACACTAATCGAATGATTAACTATTAAAAACTCAGATCCAAATGTTCCAAAACAGAAAACATAAAATTCAGAAACTAAGAACTAATGCCAATGGTTGTCACGCCCAAAAACACTAGCCAAATCTACCAAAACTACTAAACTAATTAAAAGAGAGAACATAAAATACCAAATATGGTTGCTGAAAACTAAAACTCGGAGTCAAAGAAGCCTTGGGAGTTGTTCCTATGCCAGGTCTTTGCTGCATTTTTCAACCTAAAACCCTCTATTTATAGTTGTGAAAAATAAAAGACCGCGCCACGCACAAGTAGGATCCACGGCGCGCGTGCTGGTTTGTCCCTGTTTTCTCGGCATTTGAATCTTCTACACCGCCTCATTGCTGAGTCACCGTGCCGCGCCCTTGTACATACCGCGCCGCACGTGTGTCTGACTTTTTTTCTTTATCTTCAAACTTCTTTCATTTTGTACGCTTTTGGCCCCTGTTTACATCTTTTCTTTCCAAACAAGCACTGACACAAAAAGTGAGAATACCACAGTATATATGATATAATTTCACCAAGAATAGGGCTCAACAACGACTAAAATACTTGATATTACTAGGTGTTGTCAAACACCCCACACTTGTGCCTTGCTTATCCCCAAGCAAGAGAGTTTTTAACAAATTCTAATAAAGACTCAAACAACTTTTTGAATGCGTTTAATTTCAAAGCTTATTGCCCTAGGAGTTAGAGTGAGATAGTTTGTGAAAACATGATCAGAATATTCTTTGGGATTCATGACTTTCTAATGAATCATTGATTACAAATTTTCTGTCCACAATGAAGTGTACATACTCATTCAGATTCTAAAGGCCATTAAAGAGCTGTCCATGACTTTCGATGTTGTCCGTGTAACGAGCTTTCAGAAATACCATCCTAAACCAGACGATCTTAGGTGGTAAGGTGCATAAATACCTTTTTCGAGGCCACCCTTTTCGGACCTACCGGCTCGAACAACAAAGGCCACTGATTGACAATTCCTTCCTAAATTCCAATCCTAAAACACTCCAATCTTCTAACTCTTAAAACTCAACTTATTTGACTAAACCAATAGCATGATAGCACTAAATAGTATTTCTCAAAAAATGCCAATGCTAAAACATTCAGAAACTATTCATTTCAAATTACAACCTATTAAAAGATTTTGAAAAATTGCTAAAAATTTTGAAAACTGGTATTTTCCCGCAAAAAATTTCAACAACACTCTTTCGACCGTCCACACCCCACACTTAAAACCGTACAACGTCCCCGTTGTACATAAAATATTTCAGAACTAGGGAGAAAGAGTTACCCCTTTTGACGGTAGACTGCTTGATTGTCACAGGTACAAAAACACGAACAAAAGTCCTCACTCAGAATTCAGGAGTTGTAGCGCAACAGCGTAACACGCCAGTGGTCAAAGCAAGTGGAGGGGCATGGTGACCCCACACTTGCTTGAAACAACTATTCCATTTGCTATTACATGCATAAATCACTCGTCATCCTGGCGGGTCCCAGATGGACCTGCCCCATCATCTCCTCCGGAAGGGTGAGGTGGAATGTCATCGATCTTCATCCGGAGCATGATCATCCTCTGTGTCTTCGCCATCCACCGATCATGCGCCTCCCTAGCAGACATCCTCTGGCTCAGGTCTTGGATGGCCGCCAGCACATCGGATAGCTGTTGTTGTGGCTCCACGAGTGCTCCCGGTCTCCGGCGTCTCCTGCCTGGCTGGACATAGGCTGGCTAGGGAGCCTGGGGTGCCTCGGTCGCCACCCTCACATAATAGCCTGGACACGGCTGCTCAATCAGCCCCATGTTCTCTAAGGAACGGGCTGTGGTGCGGACAGGTGGGATCGCCATCAGTGTCGTCGTGATCTCCGCGGTGAGCAGGCCATAAGATCTGGCCAAACCGGTGATGTAGTGCCCGCCCACCATGGGACTGCTAAAAGATGCACCCTTTTAGCACCCAAAGCTCGGGTGGATGGGGTGACCGCCAGGGAAAATGGTAGGTGTAGAAATCTGGTGGGGTCGAGGAGAGCCCACATGTACGTCATGTCCTCCCCAGACACCTTCTCACCTCCTTGTTTTTGCATAACAGAAGTGGAGATGATAGGGTGCATGAGGCGGTTGAGAGGGTTGCGGAGGTAGCTCTCCTTGGCTGACCCCGCCTCGTACTGAATGTCTGACAACGCAGCCCAGATGACTGCGTTGCTGTCCCGGTCTGGCTGCCCCTGGATGCATGCCTGAATAAAAGGCGCGAAATGGCGGCCCTCCAACTCCTCCATTGTATAGATCCCCACGCGTCTCCCGAACTCCCGGAGACTGCACTCAAAACGCTCGCCACCCAAACGGAAGCGGATCATCCTCCCCCTCGGCTCCTCCGAGGCTGGTGTGTAGCGGATGGTGGATAAGAACTCCACCAACAGCTCTGCATAAACAATGTCCTCCACCGTGGCCAGCAATCTGTCCCAACCGTGGCAGGTGAATGTGACGCCACCTGCAGACCAGGTGCGGTGCAAAAACAGCTCTAGCTCTGCCCATAGTTGACCCAAAATGTCTCGGTCCAAAATCGTCGCCTCAAGAATCCGGCAGGGTGCTAGCTCATCTCTCCTCTGTCTGTACTCCGGTGTCCGATCCAGAACATCAGGGAACTGTAGAAACGGGTGATCACGTCTGATAACCATCTACACAATTGAACCACATAACAGAATTTTTTTGTTTTTTTCTTGCAAAATCAGTCATTTTCTTCCCCACCGAGCCGCGACGCGGCCCAAGAACAGGGCGCGACGCGTCGAGCGTCTGGTTTGAGTTCCAAACCCAAAATCACGATTTAACCTGTTAAGACTCAATCTAATACTACTACAAGGCAGCCTACGCACCGACTAATTCATCTAGGGTCATTATTTGGCAAAATAAACACCATACAAGCTAGCATTGCCGATTTCTAACTTTTTTCAAATTTGAAGGAATCAATCAATTTCTAGGCCTAAATGCTTGTAATACTCAGTAGAAATAAGTTAGAACAACATACCTTGATCGTAGGAATGAAATACATGAAAAAGAAACAAGAAAGTTTTCTGAACAATCGGTGCTCTGGAGCGCGGCGTGGTCATAATGAGTCAAAAGTCGTTGCCTTATAGCGTCACGGACAAGGGTGTAGTCACGGCGCGCGTGTCTCCAATCCAACCCCTGCGCATCGGGTTACATTGCGATCCCACGGCACGACAATCTCCATACCGCGTCGCGGTCTTCAAAATTTCTAAATTCCTTTGTGTGACCCCACACTTGCCTCAGACCAACTATACCTGTAATGACAATGATAATACCTTCCTAATTACTCCTAAGAAATACAGTACCTACCTATAAACGATGGGTTGCCTCCCAACAAGCGCTAAGTTTAACGTCTTCAGCCAGACGGATTATTCCTGCTCCTATTCTTCATGGTTTCCTGGTGGCATCATCTTATGGTCTGGTGCGAAATTGTGGACCATCATTGACACTAATGAAGTGAGTTGCGTCATCATGTCAATAACCTAGCTAATCCATTGCTGTTGCGATTCCAGAAGTTGAAAGACCTTCACTTCCCTATACTTCGCATCCTTCTCATATTACTGATGCCTTGTTTCCAGCAA
Organism: Cichorium intybus; assembly: GCA_023525715.1. Lineage (NCBI taxonomy): Eukaryota > Viridiplantae > Streptophyta > Magnoliopsida > Asterales > Asteraceae > Cichorium > Cichorium intybus. Next base: position 58,554,713 of record CM042014.1, read on the forward strand.
TTCCATCATATCTAGCAGCTGCTCCTTGTCACTAGTGGACAACGGATGCTCTTTTGTTTCCATCAAAATTTCTTCTTTTCCTCCTTCTCTTGTTTGGGTCCATATTTTTCCTTTGTCTCTAATCCCTGGTTCCATCAGCATAATGCTGCTCCAATACTTGTCATCGTACCCTTGAGGTAGAGATATAGGACTCCCAAACATATTTAACCTTTGTTTCCTCGACCTAAAGAAGATATATAAGTCCCCCGTTTTGCAATCAATAACAACGCCGGCTGTGGCCAAAAATGGAAGTCCTAGTATCAGCGCAGGCGCGTCCTCCTGACTCTCGTATTCCATAACTAAGAAATCTACTGGGTAGAAGAAATCCCCAACTTTCACTATGACATTGGTCAACTTACCTCAGGATACTTTGGTTAACTGATCAACCAGCAGTAATACTGTCTTTGCTGGCTCTAGCTCCTCATTCTTGTATTTAGCATACAAATATCCCGGTAGCACATTCACGCTTGCCCCCAAATCCAGCAAGGTATTCCTAATGACCACATCTCCTACCGTAGTAGTAATCAATGGAGATCCAGGATCCTTCTCCTTCTTGGGCAGTGTTCCCAACAATGCTTCACTAGTCTTGATTGTCAACCTCACAGTGTCCGGTGTGGAAGTCTTGCTTTTAACATTTTTCTCACACATCTCCTGGAGAATTCTTGTATCCTCAGGAGCATTCTTAAGCTCATCCCACAAGGGTTGGTTCATTGATGGCCCAGTCGATTTGTTTGGCACTTCCTGCTATTTCTTTTCCTTCTTACCCTTCTTCCTTTGTTTAATTCCAGCTATTATTGGATGCTCCTCTTCTTGGACATCCTTGTCGTTCTTTAGTTGAGGTTCCTTCTCAACCTGAATTTCTTTTTCCTCTTTTTCAACTTCAACTCTTTCGACTTCAACATCTTCCTCTTTCTTGCTTTCACTTTCATCCTTATCTTCATTCCCTCTGTTCAGACCTTCAATTTCACTATTATGACCTAGCAAATCTTTTATGGTCACCTTCCTCCATTCCGACTCGACAGCATTGACATGCTCCTTTCCTGCTCGCTAAGTATGGTTCGGGTTGATTTCCGTGGTGCTAGGAAGCTTACCATTATATCTCTTTCGTTGATCCTTAGCCATCTGAGCGATCTGCCTTTCCATGTTGGCGATGGCCTTGGCATTGGCCTGAGACTGTTGCTGCATAGTGTTAAACATCTCGTACATCTTTCCGGTCAAATCTTCCTGTGTTCCTGAGGCATTGGTATTGCTGGCATTAGTCGGCCCCCTGTTGTTGTTACCGCTCCCACTTGCATTGCCATTGTTGTTTGCTGGTTGATACTGCCTAGACTGATTAGATGATTGGCCCTGATAATTGTTTTGCCTTTGATTGTTGAAATTTTGCTGACCCTGGTTGTATGGTCTATAAGGCCGTCCATTATTGTATTGACCCTGACCCTGACCATAAACCTGATTTGCCTCTTGTGTTCTCTGCCCTCCCTGGCCTCCTTGTTGTTGAGTCTGAGGTCCGTTCTATAACGTAGACATCAGTGTATCAAACTTTTTGTTCAGCTCGCTTATTTCCTTCTTGACCTCTTTCCTCCAGTCTGCATCAGCTCCCACTGCTGCAGCTGTATCTACCGTCTGACAACGCCTAGTGATATCAAGTATTTTAGGCGATGTTGAGCCCTATTCTTGATGAAATTATATCAGATATATCTTGGTATTCTCACTTTTCGTGCCAGGACTTGTTTGGAAGAAAAGAATGAAAATAGAGACTAAAAGCGTGCAAATTGGAAGAAGTTTGGAAAGGAATGAAAAATCAAGGAAATACGTACGCGCACTGCAGGAATCAACAACGCGCGACGCGGGTCAAAGGCGGTAGAACACATTCAAATGCTAAGAAAACGGGATCTGATAAGGACGCGTGCCGCAGAATCCTCATTTGCGCGGCGCGGCTGCGGGAAAATTGCAACTATAAATAGAGGCATTTCCAGCCGAAAACCCTAGCAAAGACCGGGTGTAAAATCGACCTTGAAGCTCTTTGACTCCAAGATTTCGTTTCAACAACAACTCAATTGGTATTTTATGTTTTAGAATTTAATTTCATTTTTGTAGAAAGTAGTATTTGTAGCTAAGGTCTTTGGGAGTGACAACCACTAATTTTGAGCACTTTAGTTTTCTATTTTACATCATTGGTTACTGTATTGGATGTTTGGAATTCAGTTTTGGTTAATGAAAGCATTTGGTTACAATTAATCTTAGTTTTTCGGTGTTTTGATGCTTATGTTTGATTATGTTTATTTGGATGGTGTTTGGATGTTATTTTGACCTTGTTTGGGACTGTTTCCCTTGCTAAAATTAGTAGCCAACTAGGTTAGCTTTAGGTATTGAACTTTGGCCAGCAACTGTTCAGTTGGACTATAGCTATTGGTTAGGTTATACCTTGTTTTGTTGGGATGTTTTTTATGCCTTTGATTGCTTCTGATTCAGAGATGCACTTCTGATTTCAGAAAGTAACTAGGCTTGTTTGAGTTGAGTTTAGCTTATGCTTGGCTTGACTTAGTTTGGTTTTGGATATTAGCAGTTGAGAACTTAGAAACTAGATCCTCCGACTGCAGCGTGACACTACAAGTTGGTAATATGTCATCTGGTCTGACCACGTAGCTCCTGCGGATCGACCCTGACTACCACTGTGCTAGTGTGTGTTAGGTTTTTCTTTATTTTTGACTGCACGACGACCTAGGCGTGTCAAATTTTGGCCCGTTGCCGGGGAGCTGTGAGCTTAGATTAGGTGATTAGTAGAAATTTTAGTTTCTTGGTTTTCTTTGAGTTTCATTTGGTTATTTTTTTGTTTTGCGGGCGTGTTGCATTAGTGCATGCGTACCCGCAGGGGTGAGCAATTATCCCCATTGCATTTTGATCCAGAGATTGAGCGTACTGCGCGCAAAATCCGTGCCCGTAGGCGTTCTAATATCATGAGTTTTAGTGCAGTTAGTAGTAGTACAGTAAGTGTTGCCCAGGAACCATCAGGTAAGGCAACGGGGATGTTTTCTATTCCCCCAGTTTCTGAGTTTCAATTCGGGAGCACGAGTGCTTCTGGTGGTGCAGTTTCAGCCCCTGCACCCATACCATCTTGCACTCCGCAATCTGTTCCACCATTTACACCCGCATCAAAACCACAATCCACCAATCCATTCACCTCTGCAATTGTCATACCCCCAAACCAAGATGGCGGAAACGTCTGAGGGTGGATGACTTCATGAACAGTATCACAACAACGTTTGTACAATAGTGATCAAAGCAAACACAACCATCATATACATAATTGTAAATGTTACAATAGTTCAAAAGATTGTATGTTTTGAATACAATTACAATATGATATCAAAATACATAGTATGACGCCATAGCGACCCATCGTCAAAGGTTGTAGTTACCTTATCAATTTCCTGAGAATACAAGTAGTTTGAAAGAGTGTAAACATTACGTTGGCGAGTTTATAAGATTTTTGTATGAGAAAATCCATAATCCTCTTTCCTTGTAAAATGTAGTATTGTAAATCCAAGAAAATCCAATATTTTCTTATGAATGTATCCAAGTCCTTAAAACCCAAGGACTAAAATGTATAGCATAGTTTGTAGTATAAAGCCATTGAAAATGTATATTTCCACGTAAACACTTTAATAAGTTGATTTCCCATGCGAGACGTCCTATAACCATACTGTGACCATGTAGGTCTGCTTCGACGTTCTTCAGGCGTCGGACTGTTATGACATTTGTCACCTCAGACCCGTCGGTCTAGCTGTAGCTAGCAGCTCAGGTGCGGAGTTGTCAATCCCGTATAGATCTATACACAAATATCACGTTCTCTTATCGAGACTCTGGTTATAAATTTCAGGACTTGTAGTATGTACTTAAATAAGCACTGTGAAGACCCGTCTCACAAAAATGTATGTATCAATCAACTTGTTAAAGTTTGTATATGAAAAACCTTTGTATTTGTCCATTATCATTTTTCCCATGATAATATAGTAATGTATAATAATTATATATTTTATATAATTATTTGTCTGCTTTAAAACGTCATAGTAACATTTGTATCAACAAACTATTTCTATAATAGTTTATTTTTAGTATTCCGTTGTGAAAAGCATATATTTACAAATATATGTGAAATAACTTATTTAGATGGTTATAAAGAACTTAGTTTAAGATATATTCTCCACAATAGTGGTGTAATATATTGGTTATACCCTTTATTAACTCCAATATAATATTTCATGACTATCAAATAAAGAACGACTAGGTAGAAGATCAAATGAGGAGGCAGGACTCTTTCAGCGTATAAGCCTTTCGGAAATCCAACAACCTAGCCCAAATGATCGGCCTAGACACCGCTCTCGTAAGTAGATCATTCAATATTATATTTTGGAACTATAATTGAATTGTTGTCATAATGATGTTTACAAAATTCATATTTTGTTTACTATTGTTACAAATGAGTATAAATAACTATTTTTATAGTATAACTTGTATTTTCCCCCTTAAAAACTTGAATAAAGATAAAAAGAAGGGGTATGAACTCACCTCAATGTCGACTAGGATCTTATCGCCAATTGTTGTTAGATCGCCCGACTCTTCGTGCTTCTAACTCGAACTCACTATATTTATAACTGAAATAGCTACTTCTAACGCTCATTCTTCGTATATTTCTATATATATCGAAGAATCTTCTAACAATACTATCTAGTGATATAGAGATCGAGATCTGAGGTGTGAGGAAATGAGAGGATTGAAGCCTCTATTTATAGTAAATTTATTTTCGTATAGCGGCCCTCAAGATACAGACATTTGACGTTTATAGCTTTTAGAAATTGTTAATGACAAAACATACCCTTAAAATACTCTTTAAATAGATTTAATAGTTTGTATATAAAACGAATGATTTTTGTTTATAAAAATATGATCTACAAAAATCGTTGTTTAATAATATCAAGTATTTAACTAAACGTTTTTAACGAATTAACGAAAGGGTATTAATTGTAAGTTTAATAAAAATATAGGGTTAAAATGTAAATACATTTTCATTTTAAAGAAAAAGAAAATATTAAATATGAAACTAATATCAAAAATATTAAATTTTGACGTCAGATTGTTCGTATCAACGATACGGTTTTGACGGTAAATTTTTCGTTTTATAAAACGACATAATATTTTTGATAAACTTAACAATACGTATTGTAGGGTTCAAAATGAATATATGAATTCTTAAGGGTAAAATCTGTAAATTGAATAAATAATGAAGTGGGGCCCACTTTAAAATAAAATAATAATTATAAAAATTCAAACGTTAAAAAAAAACTTGGCCTTTTGTTTTTTTTTTCTTCCGTTTCACGTGGAGAGTTTGAATATGTGGTTTTTTTTTTTTTTAATTTTTTTTATATAAATATTTTAATAATCAAATGTCGCTTTCAAGTTAAATTATACGTTTTTTATCATAACTTTTTATATATAACGTTTGGTAAAAATATAAATATATATTCGGAACCGTCGTATTTTTATCTACGTTTTGATATAAAATTTGTAATATTCCGAAGAGTTTTAAACTTTTACCGTTCACTATTCACGCCGGTTACTATTCATGCCGTAATTTTTTTTTATATTTTTTTATTTTTTATATTAAAACATCTAGTTCAGCATGATTTGTTCGTATAACTGACTTAAATTAGCATACGTAATATTATAATATCAAATAATACAACGTAGAGATTATGAAATTTACATTTCACATATTGACTTTAACGTACGCTTTGGTTGTTTTAAGTTGACTTTCGTTAACTAATTTGATAGTTGTCACATTATCTACCTGTTAGAAGGAATTTCGTCCCGAAATTTAGCACTTTGAATAGATTCTCAAGGGTTTGGGAAAAGATGTGGGTATTTGAGTTTCATCTGGTCCTCACGTTCCTAGGTAAATTCAGGTCCACTCTTGGTGCTTTTCAGTTTTCCATCGCTTTGATTTTGGAGTTTAATTTCATAATATTTTTGGTAACTAAACTTGAGTTAATCATAGTGTAAATAATAGTTACTAGATTGTTATGTGAATAGGAGGATTAGAAACGCATTTAGAAGGAGTTTAAACCTTAAAGATATCAAAGAGGAGTTACACAGGTCCTCCCGGGTCGTGTATTGAAACTGTTTTGGCATTGTAGGAGTTACACGGGTCGTGTTTATGAAAACGGTTTGTGTTCTAGTTACCGTAACATCCAGTTGTATCCAGTAGACTTACACGGGTCGGTTTCGGAGTATGGGTTGGATTTTAAAAGTGAACGACGCTAACTTTAAAGGTTAATGTCGCTAACCTGCTTCATTGGAGTTATTCGGGCAGCGAACCAAAAATCCCCTAGGCGATTTTCAGAGCAAAAGATGTGAAATTTTGTCATTTTGATCAGGGGTTTTGCGTAGAAAAAGTTTGGGAAGGTCGGATTTAATACCCGAAATGCATTATCGAGTTCTTAATTCACAAGGTTAGTGATTTTGAGTATTAGGGTTTCAAACCCTAGATGTCCAAATCTGAAAGTATGCTTTGATTCATCTTATGTGTTGTTAATAGATTGTTAATATGTGTTATATTGAGTACTTGTTGCAAATATCATGATGTTCTAATGGTTGATTTGGTAAAATCACGGAATTCGGAGTTTCGGGTTGATAGCATATGATATTCTCTAATTTTGATTTGTATTTGCTATTGATTTCTTAATCATTTGAGTTAAGTATTATGGAAATGCCTGAGGATGTTTAAGATATGATATGTGATTTCATTTTACAGTTGGTACTCGTAGGATGGAAGGAAACATTTAAGATACATGTGAACCACGAGCTCTACAGATACTAAATGAGTAGGTTCTAATTCATTATTTATGAGTAGATTATTATATAATTGAATTAACTATTCTTTGAACTATTTCCGTTATCAGAAGATATATATTAAAAAAAATGTCTTTTCGTTATCCCGTCCTCATCGGAGTCAAGCCGCGAATTTGGAAAAGGATATCAATTACGGTAGTGAAAAGATTGCACCTACTGTAGATATTTCGAATTTCGGTAATAAGAACGTGGGTTGTCCTTTCAGTTCCAGCTGTAAGATACTATATAAACGGGTATGTAGTATCATCCATATCTACATCTTTTCAGTCTCATTCTTTCCTACTATCAGTTTATTCTTATATAATCTCAGATTTCTATATCGAGGTATGGAAATCAGATCTCCTATGGATAAATTGTCAAACTCTGAGCTGAATTTCTTAATGGAAGAGGGTACTTCCCTATCGTTTAATCAGATACCTCCACTGGGGTTTGGTAATTATAGTATCCTAAACTCCTTTTATTTCTTATTCCTTTTTCTAGCATTTTGATTTTTGTTTTAAATTATGTGAGGTATAGATTTTCCAGATATATTACCGCTGGATCAACCTCAAGATGATCTTGAATTTTTTCCTCTGATGAGTATTCTCCCTGAAGATCCACTGCCTTTAAATCAAGACATCGTTGTTGGGCAATCTCAATATATACTTCCAGGTTAAGTCATTTTGTTAAGCTTTATGTTTACTTTGCTTAATTATCTAACATACGCTATACACAGATCCATTTGTAGATGATCTTACTAATGATAATCTAAGCATGAACGCACCCATACTACATAGTGGAGTAGATCTAACAAATCAGAGGTTTCAAACTGATATTCAAAATTAGGATCAAATACAGTCGATCCACGATGACACTATCGGGCTCGCTTTAGCGAATTCTGAGTCCGTGGGTGGTTTTCAATACCAGGATCATTTTCAATTGATCCAAAGTAACTTAGAAAGTTTCAAGAATGGGAATTTTATGGTTGATTCTGGAAATCAAACACTATTACCCATAATAGGTAACAATGAAAGTGTTAGTGATCAGGATCATACACAATTGATCCAAAATGAAAACGTTTCAACCTCGATTCCAAGAACCTCTGAAATTCGTAGAAAAAGGGGTTCTAGAGATGCGTTGAGTAAGGAAACAATATCCATGCATTTTGACAAGCCCATTTTGGAAGCTGCAAGAGAACTCAACGTTGGATCAACACAGTTGAAGCAACGCTGTAGAAAGTTAGGTATCAAAAGTTGGCCTCGACGAAAGATTAAGAGTCTACAAACTCTTATTAACCATACTCAGGTTAAGAATTGTATTTCTTTTCCCCAATTTTAATACCATGAGATTGTAATGACTGAAAGTATTTATGCAACAGGAATTGGATAATAATCCTAGTAAAGCAGACGTAATACTTGGTCTAGAGAACGAGAAAAGAGCAATAATCGAGGGTTCCAGTTTGGAGATAACTGATACCACAAAGAGATTGAGGCAAGCTGCCTTTAAGGCTGTTTACAAGAAAAGAAAGGTTCAGAAGAGGGAGGAAGCTTCATCAGGGACCCATACACAGCAACAATCTCTGCCTTCTGTTTCTGCTATGAGTGGTTTTAACCATGATTTTCTCAAGATCACAAGTGAAGAGAACCCATAAGACTTGGCAGGTGACTTAGCCCGCCTTCGGCTTTCAGATTGAATTTCTACCAATATTAGTTTAATGGAACTGTTGATAGGGATGATGGAATGTTTTCGATAATAGTTATTGGTCAGGTATTATCAAATTGTCAGGTCTACTATGTAAGGATAGGGGTATAAGAGGTACATAAAGTATCTAGATGTATGGTTCTATAGTATTATAAAATACTCCTTTACTATTTTAGCTTTATATTTTGTTTTAGAGTTTTCTTTGTATATGGTTCTTGGTAAGTTTTTTTTTAGACTTGTTGTTCACTACGACTATTTCTAAGTACATGTTAGTCATACCTTGGACAAATACAGTTGATCAGGCTCTATTTGTCCTAGGTATGATTACATAACTACCTAGGCCTATTCGTAGTGTTCAACTCATCTTATTACTCTTGTATTGTTTTGGTTATGACACTGTTCTAGTATGTATGTACTTGTACTTATACTTTATAAAAATATCATTGTATTTTAAAGTATACTTTGTACAGATTGTTTTAGAGAGTTTTAGTCCCATCATGTTTATAGTTGTATATCTTACATGGATTGATATACTTAGTTCACTATAAACTATGCTCTGATACCAATCTGTCACACCCCCAAACCACGATGGCGGAAACGTCTGAGGGTGGATGACTTCATGAACAGTATCACAACAACGTTTGTACAATAGTGATCAAAGCAAACACATCCATCATACACATAATTGTAAATGTTACAATAGTTCAAAAGATTGTATGTTTTGAATACAATTACAATATGATATCAAAATACATAGTATGGCGCCATAGCGACCCATCGTCAAAGGTTGTAGTTACCTTATCAATTTCCTGAGAATACAAGTAGTTTGAAAGAGTGTCAACATTACGTTGGTGAGTTCATAAGATTTTTGTATGAGAAAATCCATAATCCTCTTTCCTTGTAAAATGTAGTATTGTAAATCCAAGAAAATCCAATATTTTCTTATGAATGTATCCAAGTCCTTAAAACCCAAAAACTAAAATGTATAGCATAGTTTGTAGTATAAAGCCATTGAAAATGTATATTTCCACGTAAACAATTTAATAAGTTGATTTCCCATGTGAGACGTCCTATAACCATACTGTGACCATGTAGGCCTGCTTCGACGTTCTTCAGGCGTCGGACTGTAATGACATTTGTCACCTCAGACCCGTTAGTCTAGCTGTAGCTAGCAGCTCAGGTGCGGGGTTGTCAATCCCGTATAGATCTATACACAAATATCACGTTCTCTTACCGAGACTCTTGTTATAAATTTCAGGACTTGTAGTATGTACTTAAATAAGCACTGTGAAGACCCGTCTCACAAAAATGTATGTATCAATCAACTTGTTAAAGTTTGTATATGAAAAACCTTTGTATTTGTCCATTATCATTTTTCCCATGATAATATAGTAATGTATAATAATTATATATTTTATATAATTATTTGTCTTCTTTAAAACGTCATAGTAATATTTGTATCAACAAACTATTCCTATAATAGTTTATTTTTAGTATTCCGTTGTGAAAAGCATATATTTACAAATATATGTGAAATAACTTATTTAGATGGTTTTAAAGAACTTCTTTTAAGATATATTCTCCACAATAGTGGTGTAATAAATTGGTTATACCCTTTATTAATTCCAATATAATATTTCATGACTATCAAATAAAGAACGGCCATGTAGAAGATCAAATGAGGAGGCAGGACCCTTTCAGCGTATAAGCCTTTCGGAAATCCAACAACCTAGCCCAAATGATCGGCCTAGACACCGCTCTCGTAAGTAGATCATTCAATATTATATTTTGGAACTATAATTGAATTGTTGTCATAATGATGTTTACAAAATTCACATTTTGTTTACTATTGTTACAAATGAGTATAAATAACTATTTTTATAGTATAACTTGTATTCTCCCTATTAAAAACTTGAATAAAGATAAAAAGAAGGGGTATGAACTCACCTCAATGTCGACTAGGATCTTCTAACAATACTATCTAGTGATATAGAGATCGAGATCTGAGGTGTGAGAAAATGAGAGGATTGAAGCCTCTATTTATAGTAAATTTATTTTTCGTATAGCGGCCCTCAAGATACAGACATTTGACGTTTATAGCTTTTAGAAATTGTTAATGACAAAACATACCCTTAAAATACTCTTTAAATAGATTTAATATTTTTTATATAAAACGAATGATTTTTGTTTATAAAAATATGATCTACAAAAATCGTAGTTTAATAATATCAACTTTTTAACTAAACGTTTTTAACGAATTAACGAAAGGGTATTAATTGTAAGTTTAATAAAAATATAAGGTTAAAATGTAAGTACATTTACATTTTAAAGAAAAAGAAAATATTAAATATGAAACTGATATCAAAAATATTAAATTTTGACGTCAGCTTTTTCGTATCGACGATACGGTTTTGACGGTAAATTTTTCGTTTTATAAAACGACATAATATTTTTGATAAACTTAACAATACGTATTGTAGGGTTCAAAATGAATATATGAATTCTTAAGGGTAAAATCTGTAAATTGAATAAATAATGAAGTGGGGCCCACTTTAAAATAAAATAATAATTATAAAAATTCAAACGTTGAAAAAAAACTTGGCCTTTTGTTTTTTTTTTCTTCCGTTTCACGTGGAGAGTTTGAATATGTGGTTTTTTTTTAATTTTTTTTATATAAATATTTTAATAATCAAATGTCGCTTTCAAGTTAAATTATACGTTTTTTTATCATAACTTTTTATATATAACGTTTGGTAAAAATATAAATATATATTCGGAACCGTCGTATTTTTATCTACGTTTTGATATAAAATTTGTAATATTCCGAAGAGTTTTAAACTTTTACCGTTCACTATTCACGCCGGTTACTATTCATGCCATAATTTTTTTTATTATTTTTTTATTTTTTATATTAAAACATATAGTTCAGCATGATTTGTTCGTATAACTGACTTAAATTAGCATACGTAATATTATAATATCAAATAACACAACGTAGAGATTATGAAATTTACATTTCACATATTGACTTTAACGTACGCTTTGGTTGTCTTAAGTTGACATTCGTTGACTAATTTGATAGTTGTCACAGCAATGTCCTGGGGAGAGCCGACCCGTGATGGCACCCCAGTTTCTAGACAGCAGACACCTACTTCTCAACCATTTTCTCAACCACAACTAGTTCTATTTAAACCTCAACCCACATTCCAACCTACACAACCTGTACAATACCAACAACCTCCTCAGCCACAATATCAGTATCCAGAAGAAGAGGAGAGATACGATGAAGAAGAGGAAGGCTGGGTTCCACCACAGAAACCCTGGACCGGAGGTCGGGGACCTCCCAGAGGAACACAGCAACATCAACAACCACCAGGTCAGCAAGTGTATAACGATCACGCATACGGTAACCTTGCTCAACCTTTACATTTCGCACAACCGAGAAGGCAGTCGGTTGCATCACATTTCCAGCCACGGGAATATGATGATTCGTCGCCTATTTATATTCCTGATAACATTGATTCTCAAGTAGAAATAAGACCTCAGTTGTTAGGAATATTGACTCAGTTCAGAGGATATAAGACTGATGACCCATACAATCATTTGTATGAGTTTATAGCTATCGCGAATGCCAATACTCCTAGGAATACTGATAGAGATATTTTTAGGCTTAGATTATTTCCATTCACTCTTAAGGATAAAGCCAAATATTGGTTTACATATTTGCCGTCTAATAGTATTACTAGTTGGGAACAACTCAAGGCGAAATTTCTACAAGAATTCTATCCGGTCAATAAAACCACGGAGATTAGACGAGCAATCCAAGATTTTCAGCAAAAGCCAGGGGAGGCTTTCCATGAAGCGTTTGATAGGTTAAAAGAGTTGTTGCGATCCTGCCCGCATCATGAAGTTCCTAAATGGCACTTAGTTAAATTATTCTTTGAGGGAGTTAGTGAGACACACCAGGCTATGATAAATGTCTCATCAAGTGGGACATTTATGTGGCAAGAGCCAGAAGATGCCTGGAGATTCTTGGAGCAGTTGAGCTTAGGATCAAAAGTCAGTGGATCTATGAAAGATAAGACGATATATGTAGCTAACATTGAAGCAGAGGACAAATGGAAGGCTGAAATTCAGAAAGAGCTCAGTGCTGTTACAAAAAGGTTCAATCAGATGCTCGAGAGGTTTCAACAAGAAAATGGGGCATATGTGTTGCATGGGCAGATTATATGCAATACATGTGGAGAGATAGGACACAATTATAATGAGTGCTCGATCACTCATGAAGAAATTAGTCAAGTGCATGGGTATGGTCGATTTCATAACGCACCAAGACCATTCCGAAGTAATCAGCAACGAGAATCGAGGCAACCACCTTTGAGGCAGCAGCAGGCGCAACCTCCATCTCCAGCAGGAGGTATGAACATAGGTATCCAAGAAATCTTTAGGATGTTAGTCAAACTCCAGGAAGTGGAGAAGTCTAATACAGAAGCAATTCTGAAATTAGGAGAATTGATTGTCAAAATGGAAGAGAATAGAGTGCAGGAACAGGTGCAGTCATCAAGAGTGCAAGTTAATGAGGTAATCACACTTAGGAGCGCGAAGAAAGTGGACAACAAGGTTACAGCTCCGCCTGCAGATGATGATAGTGATGTAGAAATAATTTTTGATGAAAAAGAAGAATTGGAGAAGGAAGAGAAAAAGGATAAGGAGGAACAGGTAAAGAAGAAGAAGCAAACGAGTACCTGGGAGAAAGGAGAACCAAGTGGGACAGTCCCTTTTCCTACGGCTTTGGAAAAGCCGGAGAAAAGACCATATGGAAAGAAGGGACCACAGGCTGAGGATATGTGGGAATTGTTTAGTCAAATTAAGGTTAACATTCCACTAATTAAACTCATCAAGGAAGTCCCCGCATATGCTAAGTTTCTTAAGGATATGTGCATACATAAGAAACACATCTTATCCCACTTGCCTAAAATGATTAGCTTACCTGAGAATGTAAGCTCTATTTTGACGGACACGATTCCTCCCAAGATGAAAGATCCTGGAGTTCCTCTCATCGCCGTGGATCTAGGTGATGTACACATAAAAAGGGCACTGTTAGACTTAGGTGCAAGTGTGAACATATTACCGGGGCAGCAGTTTGATAAGCATGAGTTTCGCACCATGAGATCTACTAACGTTATTCTGCAGTTAGCCGATAAGTCTACCAAGGTTCCCAGGGGTATGTTAGTTGATGTCATCATCAAGGTAGGAGAATTTTATTACCCAGCAGATTTTCTAGTTTTGGACACTCGTCAAGCGACCAATGGAGAACAACCCACGATCATTTTAGGGCGACCGTTTTTGGCCACGGCCAACGCAAATATCGCATGTCGCACCAGAGAAATGGGAATATCTTTTGGGCACCAACAGGCCAAGATCAACATTTTCAATGCTGATCCCAAGGGAAGTAGCATGAAAGAAGAGGAGTGTTATCAGGTGGACATCATAGATGAGCTAGTGCAGCTGTACACTCCAGAGGTACTTCAATCAGATGAGAGGGAGACTCAGGAAGAAGGAAGTGTTGAAAGTGAAGAGACGCAAAAAGAAAAAGAAGGAGAAAAGGGCTTAAAGTCTGAAGAATGCGTGCATATAGAGAAGTTACCAACGGAGATCCCAAAGACATTAAAGCCCTCCTTACAATAACCACCAAAGCTGGTGTAAGACCCGTTCCGCCGAGTCGCGGCCCGAAGGAATCCGTGGCGCGGCTTTAGGAAGAATCTAGAATCGCGAAGGATTTATACGCGCGGCGCGGTTCTTAAGAACCCGCGACGCGGTGCGCCTCTAAAGTGAAAAACCCTAATTCGGATTTAAACGCCTATATAAAGGGACCCAGCCCTAGGGTTCGTGTTTTTGGGGAGTTTCTAGAGTAGAGGCGTCTGGTTTCGGCAGATACTCTTTGGTCTCGAGGCTTTGAAGGTTTTGGGAGATTAGAAGAAGGAGATCCAACGCAGTAGAAGGTTTAGGACGGGTCGTGGGCATCACTCAGTCCTTCAGAAGTAAGGTAAGAAGATTTACTCTTCTGACTTTCCTTTTTATCCCGTCATATGGTGTTACCAGTTGGTTTGTAGCTTTAGACGATTTGTAGCACTTAGGGTTTGAACCAAGGACATGCATGGACTTGCATGTCCATAAGGAAGTGACCTTAGGGAAGTTTCTGATCCCAGGAAGGGTGTAGAAAGGAACCCTAGCCGATTGATGTACTGTTAATCGCTGAAAAACATTTTGGAATGTTACGAGCCGCGACGCGGACTGGCTATGTCAGCGGCGCGGACTCGGCTGAAACCCCGTAATTGTGCAATGGTAGCCGCGGCACGTAGGGAGAGGAGCCACGCCGCGGCGAGCGACTGTTTGACCAGGAATTTAGTTTTGACCACGGTTTGATGGCAAAATAGTGAGTCTAACCTTTAGACAGGTCTGTAAGAGCCTAGTCAGTAATTGATATGTTGTATGTGTGTGGGATTTAGGTGTGGACGAGCTAAGTAGGGATATTAGAGAATATCTGTGCGGTTTCGAATCAGGTGAGTATCCTCACCTCACTATATGATGTTGCATGTTAGGCATCTTGTGTGTTATTTACAGTTATATGATTTGCTCTATATCTGTGGTTATTTGTTGTTGGGCTCAGTACTGATGCATGTCCCCTCGTAGCTGTTGTATGGTGAGTTGGACTATGCCTTGTCCCATAGCTGTTGTATGATGGGCTGGGCCATAACCGGGAAACCATAGCTGTTGTATGATGGGTAGAACCTTCCCGTGTCCATAGCTGTTGTATGATGGACGCCCGTAGCTGTTTTATGGCGGGTAGGGTCGGGACGTTCTCGAGGACGGGTTGTTTAATGTGTGGGCATGTATCGTAATTTGTGGACTCCTTAAGCTTTAAGCTTACCCGCTGATTTTATAATATTTCAGGTATTTCAAATGACAAAGGGAAGGGCAAGGCGTGACGGCGGCGCATCGCATACAAGAAGATTTATTTTAATGAATTATGTTATGATTTTCAATTGTTTCCGCTGTTGGTTTAATAAATAGGTCGAATGGATTTACTTTTGGAATAAATATTTTATTGGAACCTTGATAATAAATGAATTTTAGAAATTATGAAATTGGGGCGTTACAAATTGGTATCAGAGCCTTGGTTTGAGGGATTTGGATGAACTGTATTGGGAATCCAAACCCAAACTTAGGACTGAGCGATTTTGTTAAGAAAATGTTTTTGGAAGGTTAAATTAAAGTAAAAGAAGATGCGATGCGAACCGTCAGCCGAGCTCAAGTAAGTTTTGTGATTCCCAATTACCCATGCCAAGTTTGTGTTATGTGATAAAATTTATTGTGCTAGAATGTAAAGTTGCTGGGATAATATACTCAGTAGACTGTTTTGTGCCATATGTGCTGCTTTGGAATTTTATGCTATTGTCGTTAGGTTGCTTAGTGAATGCTGGTAGGTTATATGCAATTAGGGTAAGATAGCCTGAGAATTTTTGGTCTGGCCTTACTGCCTGTTCCTTGTTTGGTTGTGACTCTAGGGTAGGATCAATTATTCAAACATCTATCTTATTCCCGATTGTATACGGTTGTGCGTCCGTGAGGCGACTCGACGACATTAGCAGTAGTTCTCTTAGGCACGTGTGAGATGGAGAGTTAGATCAAAAGATTAGGCACCATGGTGCCTGACCGCAGGAGTCATAGAAAATGGTTTAGTATGTGTGTGACATTTTAGGAGGATGATTGACGAACTTGGAACAAGGGCGAATAGGTGTGGAAGGTAGTACCAGGCCAGTATTACCGAAAGCACATGATTCACGCTTGAGTCAAGAGTAGTCAACCGAAGTCCTAGAAAGACAAGTAGTTGGGTAGATAAGAGTGACCTGAGTATTGATATTAGAACTGTTACGCATTTCAGAATGGCAGTCACTCGAAGTAACGGTGGACCAGATGCGGGTGCCTCGAGTGTGGGAGGAACAACTGATGAAAATCTCCGTAACCTGATAGCGGAGGAGGTTTCGCGAGAAGTGTTGGCTGCGATACCTCAGTTCTTTGGTACGATTAAGGCTGAGCTATGGGCAATGCTCGAGGAGCGACTGACTACTCAGGGCACATCACGGGCCAGGGATGCAAGTTATAAGGACTTCTCGGCTTGTTCGCCTCCGATGTTCGATGGGGGCAGGGACCCGATTGTCAGTATGCGGTGGATTTCTACGGTAGAAGGTGCCTTCCGCACCTGTTCGTGCCCTGAGAACTCCAAGGTAACATTTGCGGTGAATCTTCTAAGAGAGGGTGCAAAAGATTGGTGGGAAATACGAACGAAAGATCTCACTCCTGCTCAGTTGGATGCCATTATGTGGCCGCAGTATAAGGAACAGTTCAAACTGGAGTATGTTCCACAGGTGGAAATGGAACGCTTGGCTCAGGAATACCTGAATCTGACCCAGACCACTGAAACGGTGACGGAGATCACCAAAAAGTTTAATGAACGAGCACTCTTCTGTCCAGAGTTTGCGGCGACCGAGCGAATGAGGATGACACGATACTTGGCGATGCTTCGCACTGATATTCGGGAATTTATGTCTGCTGCTAGACACCAGACTCTTACTGATATGATCGCGGCCGCTCGGGATCGAGAGTTGGAACTGGAAACCCAACAAAAGCAGAAGCGTCGGGCGCCTACTCAAACTCAGCAGGTGTCAAAGAAATTTCGAGGTTCAGATCAGGGAAAGCAAGGGCAAAGGAGCCAAGGTAAGTGTGGTAAATGTGGAAGGAATCTTGAAGGGCGTTGTTGGGTGTTAATATGCCATAAGTGTGGAAAGGAGGGCCAATATGCTAAAGATTGTCGGCAAGAGGTCAAGATTTGTTTTAATTGTAATCAGGTAGGCCACTTCAAGGCCCAATGTCCCCATCTGACTCAGGGAGTGGTTCAGAATCCGGCACCCACTACACTCCGGATTACCGATGGTAGGCAAGGGAAAGGGGAAGCCCCTAAGACCAAGGGTCGAGCATTCGTCATGACCGCCGAGGAGGCACAGTATGCGCCCGACGTCGTCACGGTACTCTTTCTTTACTTGCCTCGTGTTTGTGGTGTGTGTAATTAATATGTCTATTATGCTTTGATTAGGAACATTCTTAGTCAACTCTACGCCTACCTTTGCACTATTTGATTCGGGTGCTAGTCATTCTTTTGTGTCTGCCGCGTTGGGAAAGAGTTTCGGTATTGCTTTAAGAACTCTTCATCGGCCGTTAGAAGTAGAAATTGCGGATGATAAAACCGTGCAAGCGACTAGTGTTTATCGGGGATGCGAAGTAGTGATTCAAGGAATAAAGTTTCCGATCGATCTCATCCCTATACCGTTGAGTGACTCTCGAGTCATCATCGGTATGGATTGGATGGGTCAGAATGAATCATGGATCGATTGTAAGAACAAGCGAGTGTGGATTCAAACCCCAAGTGGGGGAGAGCTGGTTGTGTTGGGCAAGAGAAAGAATCGAGGTACAGTTTTCTGTTCAGCTGCTAGGGCACGCAGACATTTTCAGCATGGAGGTTCGGGATGTGTGGCTTATGTTGTAGACACGCGAGAAAGGAAGCCACAGCAGAAAGCAGGTGATATACCAGTGGTTCGGGATTTTCTTGATGTTTTTCCCGAGGATCTTCCTGGCGTGCCGCCAGAGAGACAGGTGGAATTTAAGATCGACTTAACTCCCGGTGCAGCTCCGATAGCTAAAGCACCGTATCGTCTTGCGCCCCCGGAGATGCTGGAGTTGTCTATTCAACTTCGGGAATTATTAGATAAGGGATTTATTCGACCCAGTTGCTCGCCGTGGGGAGTGCCTATTTTGTTTGTTAAGAAGAAGGATTGTTCCAATAGGATGTGCATAGATTATCGTGAGCTGAACAAGCTTACGGTGAAGAATCGATATCCATTACCTCGCATCGACGATTTATTCGACCAACTGCAGGGCGCTTCGTGGTTTTCGAAAATTGATTTGCGGTCAGGTTACCATCAAATGCGAGTTCGGGAGGAAGACATCCCGAAAACGGCTTTCGGACGAGGTACGGCCACTTCGAGTTTGTAGTGATGCCGTTTGGACTGACCAATGCACCTGCAGCTTTTATGGACTTAATGAATCGGGTGTGTCGACCGATGTTGGATCGGTCGGTTATAGTTTTCATTGACGACATCTTAGTCTATTCTCGGAGCAGGGAACAACATGAACAGCACTTAAAGGAAGTATTAGAGACCTTAAGGAAGGAGAAGCTTTATGCAAAATTATCCAAGTGTGACTTTTGGCTATGGGAGGTTCAGTTTTTGGGTCACATTGTAAATGAGCAAGGAATCATGGTAGACCCGGCTAAGGTGGAGGCCGTGATGCGGTGGGAGGTTCCGAAGACTCCCTCGGAGATTAGAAGTTTCTTGGGTCTGGCTGGTTATTATCGTCGTTTCATCCAAGACTTCTCAAAGGTTGCAGTATCTTTGACTCAGCTAACTAAGAAAAATGCTGCTTTTCGGTGGGGTGAGGAGCAGCAGCAGGCTTTTGAGACCTTGCGGCGGAAATTGTGTGAAGCTCCGGTTTTGACTTTTCCTGAGGGCATGGAGGATATGGTAGCTTATTGCGATGCATCAATCTCGGGATTGGGGCAGTCTTGATGCAACGAGGCAGGGTGATTGCTTACGCTTCGCGACAGTTGAAGCCCCATGAAACTAACTACCCTACTCATGATTTGGAATTGGGAGCGGTGGTCTTCGCTCTCAAGATTTGGAGACACTATTTGTATGGAGTGAAGTGCACCATTTTCACGGACCACAAGAGTTTGAAGTACCTGATGGATCAGGCAAACCTCAATATGAGACAGAGGAGATGGTTGGATGTATTAAAAGACTATGATTGTGAGATACACTACCACCCTGGAAAGGCCAATGTGGTAGCGGATGCGTTAAGTCGTAAGGCTTCGAGTGCACCCCTTCAGGGCGTTTGTCTAAGGATGACAATTGTGACACCGCTACTTGAGCTGATTAGGAAAGCCCAGGTGGAAGCAAGCAAGAGCGAGAATCAAAAAAGTGAGAGGATTGTGGGTCAATTGGCAACTATGGTCAAAGATAGTAGGGATTTGTTAACTTGCCATGAGAGAATTTGGGTACCAAAGCTGGGCGGGGTTCGTCAAACCCTACTGGAGGAGGCACATAAATCCAGGTTCTCTATCCACCCTGGAGCAACTAAAATGTATAGGGATCTGCGCGAATATTATTGGTAGCCAGGCATGAAGAGGGAAGTAGCTTGGTTTGTCGAAAGATGCTTGACCTGTCGTAAGGTCAAGGCCGAGCACCAACGGCCTCATGGTAAGTTGCAGCCTCTTGAGATCCCAGAATGGAAATGGGAGCATATCATAATGGATTTTATCACGAAGTTGCCAAGAACCCCTCGACATATGGACACTATTTGGGTTATCGTGGATAGGTTGACTAAAAGTGCTCATTTCCTCCCCATTCAAGAGACTTACTCTGCTAAGGAATTGGCTAAGGTCTTCATAGATGAGACTATTTCTCGGCATGGTATACCGGTCTCGGTGATATCTGACCGGGATGTCCGGTTTACGTCTTGGTTTTGGAAGAAGTTTCATGAGGAGTTAGGCACTCGCCTTCATTTCAGCACAGCATATCATCCTCAGACGGATGGGCAGAGTGAGAGGACAATTCAAACGCTGGAGGATATGCTTAGGGCATGTGTCATCGATTTTGGCGGAAGTTGGGATTCCCATCTCCCTTTAGCTGAATTTTCTTACAATAACAGTTATCACGCGAGCATTGGCAGAGCTCCCTTTGAAATGTTGTATGGAAGAAAATGTCGGACACCTATTTGCTGGGGTGAGGTTGGCCAGCAGGTATTGGGAAGTACAGAGGTGGTGCTCAAGACAACTGAGTTAATTCAGAAAGTTTGGGAGAGATTATTAACCGCTCAAAGCCGACAGAAAAGTTATGCGGATAGGCGATGATCCGATCTCGATTTTCAAGTCTTGGATTATGTTCTTCTAAAGGTGTCACCTTGGAAGGGAGTTATTCGTTTTAGGAAGCGAGGAAAGCTTGGCCCTAGGTACATTGGACCATATCGAATTGTCGCCCGTGTAGGTGAGGTAACTTACCGGTTGGAGCTGCCCGAACAGCTTAGTCAGATTCACGACACGTTTCACGTTTCGTAGCTCAGAAAGTGCGTGACTGAGGAATCCACAATAGTACCTTTGGAGGATATTCAATTAGATGAACGTCTAAATTATGTGGAGCGACCAATTGCCATCATTGAAAAGAAGATAAAGACTTTGCGGAATAAAACAATAGGATTAGTGAAGGTTCAGTGGCAGCATCGAAAAGGGTCCGAATGGACTTGGGAACCGGAGGAGGAAATGCGGAGGCATTATCCAGAATTATTTACCGGCACGGATTTCGGCAGTTAAGTGGGGGAGAATTGTAAGACCTGTTCCGCCGAGTCGCGGCCCGAAGGAATCCGCGGCGCGGCTTTAGGAAGAATCTAGAATCGCGAAGGATTTGTACGCGCGGCGCGGTTCTAAAGAACCCGCGACGCGGTGCGCCTCTAAAGTGAAAAACCCTAATTCGGATTTAAACGCCTATATAAAGGGACCCAGCCCTAGGGTTCGTGTTTTTGGGGAGTTTCTAGAGTAGAGGCATCTGGTTTCGGCAGATACGCTTTGGTCTCGAGGCTTTGAAGGTTTTGGGAGATTAGAAGAAGGAGATCCAATGCAGGAGAAGGTTTAGGACGGGTCGTGGGCATCACTCCATCCTTCAGAAGTAAGGTAAGAAGATTTACTCTTCTGACTTTCCTTTTTATCTCGTCATATGGTGTTACCAGTTGGTTTGTAGCTTTAGACGATTTGTAGCACTTAGGGTTTGAACCAAGGAAATGCATGGACTTGCATGTCCATAACGAAGTGACCTTAGGGAAGTTTCTGATCCCAGGAAGGGTGTAGAAAGGAACCCTAGCCGATTGATGTACTGTTAATCGCTGAAAAACATTTTGGAATGTTACGAGCCACGACGCGGACTGGCTATGTCAGCGGCGCGGACTCGACTGAAACGCCGTAATTGTGCAATGGTAGCGGCGGCGCGTAGGGAGAGGAGCCACGCCGCGGCGAGCGACTGTTTGACCAGGAATTTAGTTTTTGACCAAGGTTTGATGGAAAATAGTGAGTCTAACCTTTAGACAGGTCTGTAAGAGCCTAGTCAGTAATTGATATGTTGTATGTGTGTGGGATTTAGGTGTGGACGAGCTAAGTAGGGATATTAGAGAATATCTGTGCGGTTTCGAATCAGGTGAGTATCCTCACCTCACTATATGATGTTGCATGTTAGGCATCTTGTGTGTTATTTACAGTTATATGATTTGCTCTATATCTGTGGTTATTTGTTGTTGGGCTCAGTACTGATGCGTGTCCCCTCATAGCTGTTGTATGGCGAGTTGGACTATGCCTTGTCCCATAGCTCTTGTATGATGGGCTGGGCCATAACCGGGAACCCATAGCTGTTGTATGATGGGTAGAACCTTCCCGTGTCCATAGCTGTTGTATGATGGACGCCCGTAGCTATTGTATGGCGGGTAGGGTCGGGTCGTTCTCGAGGACGGGTTGTTTAATGTGTGGGCATGTATGGTAATTTGTGGACTCACTAAGCTTTAAGCTTACCCGTTGATTTTATAATATTTCAGGTATTTCAAATGACAAAGGGAAGGGCAAGGCGTGACGGCGGCGCATCGCATACAAGAAGATTTATTTTAATGAATTATGTTATGATTTTCAATTGTTTCCGCTGTTGGTTAAATAAATAGGTCGAACGGATTTACTTTTGGAATAAATATTTTATTGGAACCTTGATAATAAATGAATTTTAGAAATTATGAAATTGGGGCGTTACAGCTGGACTTAAAACCTTTACTAGAACATCTAAAGTATGCCTTTCTAGGGAAGAAGGATACTTTACCAGTGATTTTGGCAGCCAATCTGACAGAGGAACAAGAGATAGAATTGCTTAAAGTATTGTCCAAACACAAGGAGGCTATTGGTTGGACAATCGCGGACTTGAAAGGGATCAGTCTGACCACATGTATGCATCGCATTATCACAGAGGAAGGAGCTAAACCTGCCAGGGACATGCAGAGGAGATTGAATCCCAAAGGATGGTGACAAGGTATCCACAAGACCTGTAACCGGATAGAGAGTCTGTATTGACTATCGAAAACTTAATGCTGCTACTGCCAAAGACCATTTTCCGGTACCATTCATCGATCAAATCGTGGAGAAGTTAGCAGGACAGAAGTATTACTGTTTTTTGGATGGATATTCTGGGTACAATCAGATTCCAATCTATCCAGAAGATCAGGCAAAGACAGCGTTCACTTGTCCTTATGGTACTTTTGCATTTCGCAGAATGCCATTTGGATTGTGTAATGCGCCTGCGACGTTTCAACGATATATGATGGCAATCTTTTCTGACATGATTGGCGATGCATTAGAAATCTTCATGGATGATTTCTCAATTTTCGGACCGACATTCGAAACTTGCTTGGTTCAATTGGAAAAAGTGCTGAAGAGATGTGTAGAATCAAATCTGGTGCTCTCCTGGGAGAAAAGCCATTTCATGGTCAGAGAAGGGATAGTGTTAGGTCACGTGGCCTCTGAGAGAGGATTCGAAGTTGATCATGCTAAAGTCAAGGTTATATCCACATTGCCACCTCCAACATCAGTGAAAGGGGTCAGATCATTATTGGGGCATGCGGGTTTTTATCGTAGGTTTATCAAAGACTTTAGTACCATTTCTAAACCTCTTTGCGGTCTTCTCTTCAAAGATGCACCATTTATTTTTGATGAGGAATGTGTAAAAGCATTCAATATTCTCAAGAATAAATTGGTCGAGGCCCCTATTCTGAAGCCACCCGACTGGACGCAACCTTTTGAGATAATGTGTGACACTAGTGACTATGCTGTTGGTGCAGTATTAGGGCAAAAGGTCGATAGGAAACTTGCTGTTATTTGCTATGCTAGTAAAACTTTTTTTGAAGCTCAATTGAATTATACAACTACTGAAAAATAATTACTTGCCGTAGCATTTGCTTTAGATAAGTTTCGATCTTATATCTGGGGATCCAAGGTGGTGGTTTACACTGACCACAGTGTTGTTCGGCATCTACTTACAAAGAAGGAGTCCAAACCCAAGTTGATTAGATGGATACTTCTGTTGCAAGAATTCGATGTGGAAATCAAGGATAAGAAATGAGCAGAGAATGTTGTGGCGGACCATCTTTCTCGATTACCAGCTGAAGGATTGGAAGCGGGAATTAAAGACTCATTCCCCGACGAGCAGTTGTTGGAGGGTACTGGAGCTCCTTGGTATGCAAATTACGTAAATTTGCTGGCCACAGGAGCAATACGAACACATTGGACCAAACAAAGGCAGAAGCAATTTCGCACGTATGCAAAGAGATTCATTTGGGATGACCCAGACCTTTTTAAGGTAGGAGAGGACCAGATAATTCGCCGATGTGTGCCGGACAATGAAATTGGTGAGGTACTGGATCACTGTCATGCGTCAGCATGTGGAGGACATTTCAGTGGAAAGAAGACCGGGTATAAAGTTCTCGAATCTGGATTGTATTGGCCAACTATCTTTCGAGATGCGCACAAGACTGCTAAGGAATGCATCAATTGCCAGCAATTAGGGAACATATCAAAAAGGGATCAAATGCCTTTGAATCCGATTTTGGTAGTAGACATTTTTGATGTCTAGGGAATTGATTTCATGGGTCCATTTCCCACATCACATGGGTATGTTTACATTTTGGTGGCAGTAGATTGTGTCTCTAAATGGATTGAGGCCGAAGCAACTCGTACAAATGATCATCATGTGGTTTGTAAATTTATGAAGACAAATATCTTCACCAGGCATGGAGTTCCAAAAGTAATCATTAGTGACGGAGGATCTCATTTCAAGAATTTCAAATTTGGAAGGATGCTGAAACATTATGGGGTGAATCATCGCATCGCAACACCTTATCATCCACAGACAAGCGGCCAGGTGGAGGTGTCTAATAGGAAAATTAAAGAAATTCTTCAAAAGACTGTGAAAACTGATAGGAAGGATTGGTCGCTAAGGCTAGATGACGCATTATGGGCATACCGAACTGCGTACAAGACACCGATTGGGACTACTCCATATCGGTTGGTTTATGGAAAAGGATGTCATCTGCCAGTGGAGCTCGCCAATCGTGCCCTATGGGCTGTTAAAAAAGTCAACATGGATTATACTGATGCTGGAAAAGAAAGGAAACTTCAGTTGTCTGAATTAGAAGAGTTAGGAGATGAGGCATACGAGAACGCAGCCACCTATAAATCAAAGATGAAGCGATATCACGATTCAAAGCTGCGATTGAAGGTTTTTGAAGTAGGACAAAAAGTGTGGCTGTACAATTCAAGACTAAAGATGTTCCCCGGAAAACTAAGGAGTAAGTGGAATGGTCCTTATGAAGTGATCAGCGTCACAGACTATGGCGCAGTAGAAATTCAGGACTTGAAAGGTGGGCAACCATTTAAAGTCAATGGCCATAGGCTCAAACCTTATATTGTTACGGGCATATTCCAGAAATTAGAAGTGGAGACAGTCGAATTCGTAGCAGATATTCCAACATACACTACATAATCAGGTAAGTGCACGTCTGGCTGAAGACGTTAAACTTAGCGCTTGTCGGGAGGCAACCCGATCGTCATTTCTATATAATTGCATTTGTTTTTATAATTCATCACATTCATTTTTTATCACTGTGAGAAAAAGGCAAGTGTGGGGTAATTTGGTAATTTTCCAATACCGCGACGCGGGATCTTAGTATCCGCGTCGCGCGTATCGAGTTTTCGCGATTACATTTAAAATCAGATTTTATACGCGACGTGGATAGAAGCTTCCCGCGCCGCGGCCTTATCTTAATTTGAAATTAAAGATAATCACCAAAATAGAGTTTTTTAAAAGATATCCAAATTTCCCCAACTGCATAAAAGCAACTGCATAATTCGAGATAATTTTTTCCGTGATACAAGCCTTTCAATCAATCAAGCCGTCTGCATTCCTCTTTCATTCACTGAAAGTCAATTAAGTCTTTCTTTTCTCCTCTTAGAATTTATAAGTCTTGAACTTGCTAGAAGATGCTGGAATTCATAATGCCGTACGTAATTGATGAAATTGATCGCCAAATTAGGATTCTAGTACTATATTGCATAAAACCCAAGTGTTAGATTAGAGAAATTAGACTTAATTTGGTAGAATGATAGAAAATTTTGACTGAAATAGCCTGCCGCGCCGCGGTCTACACAGTCCACGACGCGCGTCTTGAATGTTCATCTAGCGCGTCGCGGATCGTTATGTGCGCGACGCGACGAACGTCTGGACAGTGAACTTATTGTCAATTTTTATACATTTTGCAGGCATCATGTCATCTTCAGGTAGTTCTGAAACCATTGACTGGAACTCAGTGACTACACGGACTGACCGGGTCCGCACGGCTAGCTTCTTTAACCGCCGGGGCCTGTGCAAAAACAAACGCATACTGCCATGTCGCCAAGTCAATTGGGATTTGACCCGGGAATCGGGCATTCTGGATCATGTGAAGGATTTGTTGGTCCAAGGAGGGTATGAAGAGGGGGAATTAACTTATACTTGTCGGGCACTGGAGAATGCAACAAATATGAATGAACCTGTCTACCGAGAAGTGTACCTACAGTTTCTTGCCAGCTACTACTTTGACCACAAGCAGAGAGGCATGGATACCGAGGAGACTGTGAGATTTCGTCTGGGAAATCACGACCGCAATTGTACTTTGCGGGAATTCGGGTACCGCATCGGGTTGTACACCGAGGAGGAATCGAACTCACCGGCATTCCAGATGTTCCACAGGCATGCCAGCCGAACATGGGGGATTCCTTTTCCCAGCCGACTACTGGGCCATTATAGCTTCCAACCGATACCACGAGAACACGGTCCGGGAATGCTACATGCATTTGCCATCCCACCGCATGTTGCACCGGCTGATCACCACTATGTTGTGGCCGCGTATGGATGAAGAGAAAGTACTGCCCCAGGAATTGCATCTGATGTGGTCCGTGACACGGATGTTGGAAACTTGCAACATCTGTGACATCCCGGAAATATAAGTCTAGAACTATAAATAGTCAATTCGCCGCAAACCTCTTTGTAACCTGACCTTTAAACTTTAAAGCATATTTTGGAAAATATATAGATTCATTACAATTAAAATAAGATATGAGATAAAATATTGCTTCCTATAATGGAATATCTCAAGCACAAACTGAAACCCTAGTTAATACGTCTGAAAAACTGAAAATAAGTATTAATCATTTGTGAAACAAAACAAGCAATCTAACCTCAGAGTACATGTTTCCCTGATTCCGGAAATATAAATAACATTCAAAACGGAGCTCATATGCAAAAGTTACGACTGTTATAAGAAAACAAGCCAAAACAAACCAGTGTAACACTGATTTTCTTTAACTACATAAATCGTTTCGATCCGTTGAGGCACTTGCACACCTCATATGGAAATTCCGAGAACATTATTGGGCTCAGACTATGGTCTATTATTGGATTCCATACTCGAAATATTTTTAGCAAAAATATTTATAAAAGTCAAACGCTGGATGCTACGGATAATCGAACGCACATATTTAAACACGTTTTCCCAGTGTTCTACAACTCGAAAAATAAATCCGTTTGGGTTTCTGAAACCGGTGCACTCGGCTCGACAATTCTCCGGTCTCAAAAAAATTATTATGCATCGGGATCTTGCGCACGAATTATGTCATCCGCGACATCACTTTCACCAACCCCAAGTACTCCATGGGACTATAAATAAGAGGCTTTGCATCTCATTTTTCTTCACCAATTCACCAAAGCTTCTAGCTTTTTCTTTCTTTCTCCAATTGCTCTCCTTTTGGCCAAGAACACAACCACCATTGGCCATCGCTCCACTACCGTCGCACCATCACTTCGCCGCACAAAACCTTGTTGTTTTGTGGTGTTATTTCGCGGTGCTTCTCAAACACGATCGTTCCTATATCCAAACTGAATTCACGCTTCAAATGTGAGTGTTACGGCCCCTTTGTCTATGTTTTTATATATTATGGAGGAGAATAGATGTGCAATATAAACATTTACCAATTTCATATCAAGTTTTATAAATGATATTATAGCTTTATAAAATGTTTTCAATAAGCGAGTACTGTACACTATTACGTATATACTTATCACCATACTTGGCTTTTATAACAAAAACCATTTTGGGATGAGACTTGTTTATCCTACATTTATCAATGGCTTAGATAGTGAGACACTATTCATAACTAAGTAGAAATACCTAGACCCTACACTACTATAACCGTTAATCAAGCAGAGCGAGATACATATGTATAGATCTATACGGGTTGACACCCCCACCTATGGTTGTTAGCTACAACTTCGACTTGCAAATCGATGTAGGTGATACTTATCTTTTTCATTACTACGACGTCCATGAAGCGTTGTAGGGGGTACATTTCAGTCGAATAGCTCGGTTATAGGACTCAACTATACGCATTGATGGTTTTCTCATAAACGTACATATCATTTATAAGTATGGTATTACTTATGGTTTTCAAAAACTCTATATAATTCATTTATAAGTATGGTATTACTTACGATTTTCAGCAACTCTTTACAAACCCATTTACAAGTATGGTTATACTTACAAAAGGAATACTTTAAGTTATTTTGAAAGTAACAGTGCTGTGTTCAGCATAAAACCTGTAACTCTCACCAACCTTGTGTTGACCCTCAAAACTACATGTATTCTCAGGAAATCAATGAGACTTTCAGAAGATGGAAATCTTCACGGATTTCAGGCAACCTAGTTTTGTTATATCTGTTAAGGCATTTAATGTACTCTACTATTATTATTTGTAAGAACCATGTATTCAAACTTCAAGATGAAATACAACTATCCTTTGGTTTATTGTTGTACTTGTACTGTATATTCAATTGCCTGTGATCCAAGAACTTAGTCGCACAGCCCGGCATGTTCCGCCGCCTCGGTCGAGGGTGTGACAGAATGGTATCAGAGCTAAATTGGCTATAGAGAACTCGTATCCTCGAAAGAGGAATACAACTATAGCAACAGGCTTCTAATAAAAGTATTATTATTAATTACACTACTTCTCGACTACTTACGGGTAAGGTGTCTAGTTTGAACTATCGCTTGGGTTTTGGATTCAGAACAGCTTTAATGCCAAAATGATCCTGCCCACCGGTACTTCTCATCTGGCCGATCCTTATTTGATAGTCTTGAGGTACAAAACAAAAACTAATAATACTACAAACCCCAACAACAATATATATAGGAGTTATATATATACTCTGACCCGCGATGAGAACACTATATACAACTATAAATACAATGAGACTAAAACTCTCTAAAACATTTCGTACAAAGTATACTTTTAACATAAAATGATATTTTTATAAAGTAGAAGTACATACATAGTAGCATAGTGTTATAATCAGAACAATACAAAAGTAATAAGATGAGTTGAACACTACGAGTAGGCCTAGGTAATTATGTAATCATACCTAGGATAGATAGAGCCTGATCAACTATATTGGTCCAATGTGTGACTAACATGTACTTAGGAATAATCGTAGTGAACAACAAGTCTAAAAACTTACTAAGATTCATATACAAAGAAACTCTAAAATAGAATATGAAGCTAAAATACTATAGGAATATTTTATAATACTATAGAACCATACATTTAGACACTTTATCTGCCCCTATCCTTACACAGTCAACCTGATATTTTCATAATACCTGATCAATAACTATTATCGAAAACCTACCATCATTCCTACCAACAGTTCCATTAAACTAATATTGGTAGAAATTCAATCTGAAAGCCGAAGGAGGGCTATGTCACCTGCCAAGTCTTCTGGGTTCTCTTCACTTATGGTCTTGAGAAAATCATGGTTAAAACCACTCATAGCAGAAACAGAAGGCAGTGATTGCTGCTGTGTATGGGTCCCTGATGAAGCTTCTTCCCTCTTCTGAACCTTTCTTTTCTTGTAAACAGCCTTAAAGGCAGCTTGCCTCAATCTCTTTGTGGTATCAGTTATCTTCGAACTGGAACCCTCGACTATTGCTCTTTTCTCGTTCTCTAGACCAAGTATTACGTCTGCTCTACTAGGATTATTATCCGATTCCTGTTGCATAAATACTTTCAGTCATTACAATCTCATGGTATTAAAATTATGGAGAAAGAAATACAATTCTTAACCTGAGTATGGTTAATAAGAGTTTGTAGACTCTTAATCTGTCGTCGAGGCCAACTTTTGATGCCTAACTTCCTACAGCGTTGCTTCAACTGTGTTGATCCAACATTGAGTTCTATTGCAGCTTGCAAAATGGGCTTGTCAAAATGCATGGATATTGTTTCCTTACTCAACGCATGTCTAGAACCACTTCCACTTCCAATTACTGTGGTTCTTTGACTCAAAGAATTAAATGCGGTTGTACTATTATAATTCGGGATCATTTGAGCATGATCCTGATTTGCTGATCCAAAGATAAACTTTGGTTCAGTAAAATTAGTACTTGTTGTCGGTAGTAATGGTTGATTTTCAACCATGAACCCAGGATTTTTAAATCCCTCCAGATTCATTTGAATCATCTGAAGGTGATCCTGATATTGAAAACCACCCACAAACTCAGGATTCGCTGAAGCGAACCCGATAGTGTCATCATGGATCGACTGTATTTGATCCTGATTTTGAATGTCAGCTAGAAACCCCTGATTTGTTAGATCTACTCCACTATGAAGTATGGGCACGTTCATGCTTAGATTATCATTAGTAAGATCATCTACGAATGGATCTGTGTATAACGTATGTTAGATAATCAAGCAAAACAAACATAAAGCTTAACAAAATGACTTAACCTGGAAGTATATATTGAGATTGCCCAACAGCAATGTCTTCATTTAAAGGCAGTGGATCTTCAAGGAGAATACCCATCAGAGGAAAAACTTCAGGATCATCTTGTAGTTGATCCAGCGGTAATATATCTGGAAAATCTATACCTCACATAATTTAAAACAAAAATCAAAATGCTAGAGAAAGGAATAAGAAATAAAAAGGATTTTAGGATACTATAATTACCAAACTCCAGTGGAGGTATCTGATTAAACGATAGGGAGGTACCCTCTTTCCTTAAGAAATTTAACTTAGTGTCTGAAAAATTTTCCATAGGAGATCTGTTTTCCATACCTCGATTTGGAAATCTGAGATTATATAAGAATAAACTAGTAGTAAAAAAAATGATACTGAAAAGAATCTTAGATACAAATGATGATACATACCCGTTTATATAATATCTTACAGCTAGAACTGAAAGGACAACCCCCATTATTACTACCGAAATTCAAAACATCTATAGTAGGTGCGACATTTCCATTACCCTAGGTGCCATTTTTTTCAACATTCGCTACTTAAATCCGATAAGGACAAGATAATGAAAAGACTTTTTTTTAATAAAAAAATGTATATCTCTTGATAGCGGAAATAGTTCAAAGAATTTTCAGTACTCATTTAAAAATGTGAATTTTGATGTGAAAGGTGGATTTCTTAGGACACGGAGTCAACAAGGAAGGGATACATGTGGATCCCTCCATGTAACTCCCATTTTCCTAACTCCAAATGACACCAATAATTACTCTAATAACCAAAAGGGTTTAATAATGTAATCAAAGTTAAGAAACAAAAGCACAAGCAGTTATCATAAACACGATTACTTAATACAAATCACAATTAGTGAATATCATATACAATCAAACCGAAAACCCCAATTTCACAGTTTTACCAAATCAACCGTTAAAACATCACAATATTCGCAACGAGGACTCAATACAATATATATTAGAAATCCACTAACAACACATGAGATGAATCGAAGCATACTTTCAGATTTGGACATCTAGAGTTTGAAAGCCTAAAACTCAAAATAACTAACCTTGTGAATTAAGAACTAGAGAACGCATTTCGGGTGTTAAATCCAACCTCCACAAACTTTTACTACACAAAATCCTTGATCAAAATGACCAAATTTCGCACATTTTGCTATGAAAATAACCTAGGAGGATTTTGGTTCGTAAATGGTGTAAATGAGGAAAGCTGTCCAAATAACCCCACTGAAGCAGGTTAGCGACACTAACCTTTAAATTTAGCATTGTTAACTTTTAAAAAAATCCGACCCGTGCTCCGAAACTCGACCCGTGTAAGTCTACTGGATGCTACAGTAACTAGAAGAGAACACATGTAACTCCTGCAAGGCCAAAATAGTTTCGAAAAGGTCTACCACACGACCCGTGTGACTTCTACACGATCGAGCAGAAGTGTTATGTTACGAAATAATTTCGGGACGAAATTTCCTTTAACGGGGAGGTAATGTGACATCCCGGAAATATAAGTCTAGAACTATAAATAGTCAATTCGCCGCAAACCTCTTTGTAACCTGACCTTTAAACTTTAAAGCATATTTTGGAAAATATATAGATTCATTACAATTAAAATAAGATATGAGATAAAATCTTGCTTCCTATAATGGAATATCTCAAGCACAAACTGAAACCCTAGTTAATACGTCTGAAAAACTGAAAATAAGTATTAATCATTTGTGAAACAAAACAAGCAATCTAACCTCAGAGTACATGTTTCCCTGATTCCGGAAATATAAATAACATTCAAAACGGAGCTCATATGCAAAAGTTACGACTGTTATAAGAAAACAAGCCAAAACAAACCAGTGTAACACTGATTTTCTTTAACTACATAAATCGTTTCGATCCGTTGAGGCACTTGCGCACCTCATATGGAAATTCCGAGAACATTATTGGACTCAGACTATGGTCTATTATTGGATTCCATACTCGAAATATTTTTAGCAAAAATATTTATAAAAGTCAAACGCTGGATGCTACGGATAATCGAACGCACATATTTAAACACGTTTTCCCAGTGTTCTACAACTCGAAAAATAAATCCGTTTGGGTTTCTGAAACCAGTGCACTCGGCTCGACAATTCTCCGGTCTCAAAAAAATTATTATGCATCGGGATCTTGCGCACGAATTATGTCATCCGCGACATCACTTTCACCAACCCCAAGTACTCCATGGGACTATAACTAAGAGGCTTTGCATCTCATTTTTCTTCACCAATTCACCAAAGCTTCTAGCTTTTTCTTTCTTTCTCCAATTGCTCTCCTTTTGGCCAAGAACACAACCACCATTGGCCATCGCTCCACTACCGTCGCACCATCACTTCGCCGCACAAAACCTTGTTGTTTTGTGGTGTTATTTCGCGGTGCTTCTCAAACACGATCGTTCTTATATCCAAACTGAATTCACGCTTCAAATGTGAGTGTTACGGCCCCTTTGTCTATGTTTTTATATATTATGGGGGAGAATAGATGTGCAATATAAACATTTACCAATTTCATATCAAGTTTTATAAATGATATTATAGCTTTATAAAATGTTTTCAATAAGCGAGTACTGTACACTATTACGTATATACTTATCACCATACTTGGCTTTTATAACAAAAACCATTTTGGGATGAGACTTGTTTATCCTACATTTATCAATGGCTTAGATAGTGAGACACTATTCATAACTAAGTAGAAATACCTAGACCCTACACTACTATAACCGTTAATCAAGCAGAGCGAGATACATATGTATAGATCTATACGGGTTGACACCCCCACCTATGGTTGTTAGCTACAACTTCGACTTGCAAATCGATGTAGGTGATACTTATCTTTTTCATTACTACGACGTCCATGAAGCGTTGTAGGGGGTACATTTCAGTCGAATAGCTCGGTTATAGGACTCAACTATACGCATTGATGGTTTTCTCATAAACGTACATATCATTTATAAGTATGGTATTACTTATGGTTTTCAAAAACTCTATATAATTCATTTATAAGTATGGTATTACTTACGATTTTCAGCAACTCTTTACAAACCCATTTACAAGTATGGTTATACTTACAAAAGGAATACTTTAAGTTATTTTGAAAGTAACAGTGCTGTGTTCAGCATAAAACCTGTAACTCTCACCAACCTTGTGTTGACCCTCAAAACTACATGTATTCTCAGGAAATCAATGAGACTTTCAGAAGATGGAAATCTTCACGGATTTCAGGCAACCTAGTTTTGTTATATCTGTTAAGGCATTTAATGTACTCTACTATTATTATTTGTAAGAACCATGTATTCAAACTTCAAGATGAAATACAACTATCCTTTGGTTTATTGTTGTACTTGTACTGTATATTCAATTGCCTGTGATCCAAGAACTTAGTCGCACAGCCCGGCATGTTCCGCCGCCTCGGTCGAGGGTGTGACAGAATGGTATCAGAGCTAAATTGGCTATAGAGAACTCGTATCCTCGAAAGAGGAATACAACTATAGCAACAGGCTTCTAATAAAAGTATTATTATTAATTACACTACTTCTCGACTACTTACGGGTAAGGTGTCTAGTTTGAACTATCGCTTGGGTTTTGGATTCAGAACAGCTTTAATGCCAAAATGATCCTGCCCACCGGTACTTCTCATCTGGCCGATCCTTATTTGATAGTCTTGAGGTACAAAACAAAAACTAATAATACTCCAAACCCCACCAACAATATATATAGGAGTTATATATATACTCTGACCCGCGATGAGAACACTATATACAACTATAAATACAATGAGACTAAAACTCTCTAAAACATTTCGTACAAAGTATACTTTTAACATAAAATGATATTTTTATAAAGTAGAAATACATACATAGTAGAACAGTGTTATAATCAGAACAACACAAAAGTAATAAGATGAGTTGAACGCTACGAGTAGGCCTAGGTAATTATGTAATCCTACCTAGGATAGATTGAGCCTGATCAACTATATTGGTCCAATGTGTGACTAACATGTACTTAGAAATAATCGTAGTGAACAACAAGTCTAAAAACTTACTAAGATTCATATACAAAGAAACTCTAAAATAGAATATGAAGCTAAAATACTATACGAATATTTTATAATACTATAGAACCATACATTTAGACACTTTATCTGCCCCTATCCTTGCACAGTCAACCTGATATTTTGATAATACCTGACCAATAACTATTATCGAAAACCTACCATCATTCCTACCAACAGTTCCATTAAACTAATATTGGTAGAAATTCAATCTGAAAGCCGAAGGCGGGCTATGTCACCTGCCAAGTCTTCTGGGTTCTCTTCACTTATGATCTTGAGAAAATCATGGTTAAAACCACTCATAGCAGAAACAGAAGGCAGAGATTGCTGCTGTGTATGGGTCCCTGATGAAGCTTCTTCCCTCTTCTGAACCTTTCTTTTCTTGTAAACAGCCTTAAAGGCAGCTTGCCTCAATCTCTTTGTGGTATCAGTTATCTTCGAACTGGAACCCTCGACTATTGCTCTTTTCTCGTTCTCTAGACCAAGTATTACGTCTGCTCTACTAAGATTATTATCCAATTCCTGTTGCATAAATACTTTCAGTCATTACAATCTCATGGTATTACAATTGTGGAGAAAGAAATACAATTCTTAACCTGAGTATGGTTAATAAGAGTTTGTAGACTCTTAATCTGTCGTCGATGCCAACTTTTGTTGCCTAACTTCCTACAGTGTTGCTTGAACTGTGTTGATCCAACATTGAGTTCTATTACAGCTTGCAAAATGGGCTTGTCAAAATGCATGGATATTGTTTCCTTACTCAACGCATGTCTAGAACCACTTCCACTTCCAATTACTGTGGTTCTTTGACTCAAAGAATTAAATGCGGTTGTACTATTATAATTCGGGATCATTTGAGCATGATCCTGATTTGCTGATCCAAAGATAAACTTTGGTTCAGTAAAAATAGTACTTGTTGTCGGTAGTAATGGTTGATTTTCAACCATGAACCCAGGATTTTTAAATCCCTCCAGATTCATTTGAATCATCTGAAGGTGATCCTGATATTGAAAACCACCCACATACTCAGGATTCGCTGAAGCGAACCCGATAGTGTCATCATGGATCGACTGTATTTGATCTTGATTTTAAATGTCAGCTAGAAACCCCTAATTTGTTAGATCTACTCCACTATGAAGTATGGGCACGTTCATGCTTAGATTATCATTAGTAAGATCATCTACGAATGGATCTGTGTATAACGTATGTTAGATAATCAAGCAAAACAAACATAAAGCTTAACAAAATGACTTAACCTGGAAGTATATATTGAGATTGCCCAACAGCAATGTCTTCATTTAAAGGCAGTGGATCTTCAGGGAGAATACCCATCAGAGGAAAAACTTCAGGATCATCTTGAAGTTGATCCAGCGGTAATATATCTGGAAAATCTATACCTCACATAATTTAACACAAAAATCAAAACGCTAGAGAAAGGATTAAGAAATAAAAAGGATTTTAGGATACTATAATTACCAAACTCCAGTGGAGGTATCTGATTAAACGATAGGGAGGTACCCTCTTCCCTTAAGAAATTTAACTCAGTGTCTGAAAAATTTTCCATAGGAGATCTGTTTTCCATATCTCGATTTGGAAATCTGAGATTATATAAGAATAAACTAGTAGTAAAAAAATGAGACTGAAAAGAATCTTAGATACAAATGATGATACATACCAGTTTATATAATAACTTACAGCTAGAACTGAAAGGACAACCCCCATTATTACTACCGAAATTCAAAACATCTATAGTAGGTGCGACATTTCCATTACCCTAAGTGCCATTTTTTTCAACATTCGCTACTTAAATCCGATAAGGACAAGATAATGAAAAGACTTTTTTTTAATAAAAAAATGTATATCTCTTGATAGCGGAAATAGTTCAAAGAATTTTC
This sequence comes from Cichorium intybus, assembly GCA_023525715.1. NCBI lineage: Eukaryota > Viridiplantae > Streptophyta > Magnoliopsida > Asterales > Asteraceae > Cichorium > Cichorium intybus. Next base: position 58,591,394 of record CM042014.1, read on the forward strand.
AGTACTCATTTAAAAATGTGAATTTAGATGTGAAAGGTGGATTTCTTAGGACACGGAGTCAACAAGGAAGGGATACATGTGCATCCCTCCATGTAACTCCCATTTTCCTATCTCCAAATGAAACCAATAATTACTCTAATAACCAAAAGGGTTTAATAATGTAATCAAAGTTAAGAAACAAAAGCACAAGTAGTTATCATAAACACGATTACTTAATACAAATCACAATTAGTGAATATCATATACTATCAAACCGAAAACCCCAATTTCACAGTTTTACCAAATCAACCGTTAAAACATCACAATATTCGCAACGAGGACTCAATACAATATATATTAGCCATCCACTAACAACACATGAGATGAATCGAAGCATACTTTCAGATTTGGACATCTAGAGTTTGAAAGCCTAAAACTGAAAATAACTAACCTTGTGAATTAAGAACTAGAGAACGCATTTCGGGTGTTAAATCCAACCTCCACAAACTTTTACTACACAAAATCCTTGATCAAAATGACCAAATTTCGCACATTTTGCTATGAAAATAACCTAGGAGGATTTTGGTTCGTAAATGGGGTAAATGAGGAAAGCTGTCCAAATAACCCCACTGAAGCAGGTTAGCGACACTAACCTTTAAATTTAGCATCGTTAACTTTTAAAAAAATCCGACCCGTGCTCCGAAACTCGACCCGTGTAAGTCTACTGGATGCTACAGTAACTAGAAGAGAACACATGTAACTCCTGCAAGGCCAAAATAGTTTCGAAAAGGTCTACCACACGACCCGTGTGACTTCTACACGATCGAGCAGAAGTGTTATGTTACGAAATAATTTCGGGACGAAATTTCCTTTAACGGGGAGGTAATGTGACATCCCGGAAATATAAGTCTAGAACTATAAATAGTCAATTCGCCGCAAACCTCTTTGTAACCTGACCTTTAAACTTTAAAGCATATTTTGGAAAATATATAGATTCATTACAATTAAAATAAGATATGAGATAAAATCTTGCTTCCTATAATGGAATATCTCAAGCACAAACTGAAACCCTAGTTAATACGTCTGAAAAACTGAAAATAAGTATTAACCATTTGTGAAACAAAACAAGCAATCTAACCTCAGAGTACATGTTTCCCTGATTCCGGAAATATAAATAACATTCAAAACGGATCTCATATGCAAAAGTTACGACTCTTATAAGAAAACAAGCCAAAACAAACCAGTGTAACACTGATTTTCTTTAACTACATAAATCGTTTCGATCCGTTGAGGCACTTGCGCACCTCATATGGAAATTACGAGAACATTATTGGACTCAGACTATGGTCTATTATTGGATTACATACTCGAAATATTTTTAGCAAAAATATTTATAAAAGTCAAACGCTGGATGCTACGGATAATCGAACGCACGTATTTAAACACGTTTTCCCAGTGTTCTACAACTCGAAAAATAAATCCGTTTGGGTTTCTGAAACCGGTGCACTCGGCTCGACAATTCTCCGGTCTCAAAAAAATTATTATACATCGGGATCTTGCGCACGAATTATGTCATCCACGACATCACTTTCACCAACCCCAACTACTCCATGAGACTATAAATAAGAGGCTTTGCATATCATTTTTCTTCACCAATTCACCAAAGCTTCTAGCTTTTTCTTTCTTTCTCCAATTGCTCTCCTTTTGGCCAAGGACACAACCACCATTGGCCATCGCTCCACTACCGTCGCACCATCACTTCGCCGCACAAAACCTTGTTGTTTTGTGGTGTTATTTCGCGGTGCTTCTCAAACACGATCGTTCTTATATCTAAATTGAATTCACGCTTCAAATGTGAGTGTTACGGCCCCTTTGTCTATGTTTTTATATATTATGGGGGAGAATAGATGTGCAATATAAACATTTACCAATTTCATATCAAGTTTTATAAATGTTATTATAGCTTTATAAAATGTTTTCAATAAGCAAGTACTGTACACTATTACGTATATACTTATCACCATACTTGGATTTTATAACAAAAACCATTTTGGGATGAGACTTGTCTATCCTACATTTATCAATGGCTTAGATAGTGAGACAATATTCATAACTAAGTAGAAATACTTAGACCCCACACTACTATAACCGTTAATCAAGCAGAGCGAGATACATATGTATAGATCTATACGGGTTGACACCCCCACCTATGGTTGTTAGCTACAATTTCGACTTGCAAATCGATGTAGGTGATACTTATCTTTTTCATTACTACAACGTCCATGAAGCGTTGTAGGGGGTACATTTCAGTTGAATAGCTCGGTTATAGGACTCAACTATACGCATTGATGGTTTTCTCATAAACGTACATATCATTTATAAGTATGGTATTACTTATGGTTTTCAAAAACTCTATACAATTCATTTATAAGTATGGTATTACTTACGATTTTCAGCAACTCTTTACAAACCCATTTACAAGTATGGTTATACTTACAAAAGGAATACTTTTAGTTATTTTAAAAGTATCAGTGCTGTGTTCAGCATAAAACCTGTCACTCTCACCAACCTTGTGTTGACCCTCAAAACTACATGTATTCTCAGGAAATCAAGGAGACTTTCAGAAGATGGAAATCTTTACGGATTTCAGGCAACCTAGTTTTGTTATATCTGTTAAGGCATTTAATGTACTCAACTATTATTATTTGTAAGAACCATGTATTCAAACTTCAAGATGAAATACAACTATCCTTTGGTTTATTGTTGTACTTGTACTGTATATTCAATTGCCTGTGATCCAAGAACTTAGTCGCACAGCCCGGCATATTGCGCCGCCTCGGTCGGGGGTGTGACAACATCCCTTACTTTGTCGCCGACTTTTTCAAGCAACTCACCGATGCACCGATGAACTTTACTGCATTGGGAGGGGGCCACTTCATCACCAAGCTGGCAGAGTCGTATGGATTGATCTCCGAGCATACGACTGACGGGTTAGAGTTTATCCCTTCAATCATCTTTTGCCCGCCCGTGGCAACATCGCGGGATGTGATATATGTGGACGATGGAATCCCGTCCGTTGACCGTATGCCTTTCCCGGCACTCCGGTCCGAGCCGACTACTTCTCGGAAGCGATCAAAGACAGCTACCGGTTTACCCTGTAGTTTATCCCCCGCTATGATGGAATCCCGCTTCCTTGCAGATGAGGTGAAGGCACTCAAGGAATCTCTGGAGACACACACGCGGGAGCTCCAGATCCAAGCATATACAGCACATGAAGTTGACAAAAGAACAGAGAATACACAGCAGCAACTTCTGTGGCTAGCTGACTGTATGATCACACTCATGGCAAAGAATAAGTGTTCTCCACCAAGATCTCAACCAACGATCCAAGATGCAGATGAAGAGCCAATGGAGGAAGATCCAGAGGAGGAAGAGGGCGACTATGATGATACCGCTCACAGTTGAAGGAATGGATGTAATTTTTTTTTTTTTAATTTTTAGTACAATTTTGGATTTACATTTTTTTTTGTTAGGATTAGTTGCATAATTCGTTCTTAGGAAATTGTTTAGGTAAATAAAGCCTCTTAAAGGCAGTAGATAATAATAATAAAACCTATAGTTTTATTTGTGTTGAATTGTTATTGTGAGTTATTGAAATTAGGAGTAATCTATTGAAATTACCGCGCCGCGGCACCATTACATTACGCGATGCGGTCTTTTCCCATTCGACGTTGACTTCGACTCACGTAATTACCGCAACGCGCGTCCTTCAATCACGCGTCGCGGTCATCCGCAACACATACATTTGCTTGTTGTACATTTCTATGCATTCTTTTATTTAGTTATGTTTGTGTTTAATGTTTGTTGAGTTATGCATGTTATACCAAATGGGAAGGAGTTGTCTCAGACAAGTGTGGGGTCACCATGCCCCCTCCACTTGTCTTGACCACCAGCGTGTTCACTGTAGCGCTACAACTCCGGAATACGAAATCAAGGATCCGTTTGTTCTCAATTATATCTGTGATACTGAGCACCAAGCAGTATATCGTCCAAAAGGGGTAACTCTTTCTCCCTTGTTCTAAAAATATTTTTTGTACAACGGGGACGTTGTACGGTTTTAAGTGTGGGGTTTGGACGGCCGAAAGAGTAATTTTTGAAATTTTTGCAGAAAACAAGTAATTTTCAAATTTTTTAGCAATATTTTTCAAAATTTTTAATAAATTGCAATTTTGAAACGAATGGTTTGTGATTGTTGATAGTAGTGGTATTTTTCAAAGAATACTATATAGTTGTGATCATGCTATTAGTTAGTCAAATAAGTTGAGTTTTATGTGTTTAGAAGATTGAGCTGTTTTAAGATTGGAGTTTAGGAAGGAATTGTCAATCTGTGGCCTTTGTTGTTCGAGCCGGTAGGACTAAAATGGGTGGGACTTATGCACCTTGCCACCTAAGATCGTCTGGTCTAGGATGGTATTTCCGGAAGCTCGTTACACGGACAGCATCGAAAGTCATGGAGAATTCCTTAATGGCCTTTAGAATCTGGATGAGTAAGTACACTTCATTGTGGACCGAAAATTTGTAATCAAGGGTTCTCTAGAAAGCCATGAATTCCAAAGAACAATTCAATTATGTTTTCGCGAACTATTCCACTCTAACTCATAGGGGAATAAGCTTTGAAACTGAACACAGTCAAAAATTGTTTGAGTCTTTATTATAATTTGTTAAAAACTCTCTTGCTTGGGGACAAGCAAGGAACAAGTGTGGGGTGTTTAACAACGCCTAGTGATATCAAGTATTTTAGGCGTTGTTGAGCCCTATTCTTGATGAAATTATATCAGATATATCTTGGTATTCTCACTTTTCGTGCCAGGACTTGTTTGGAAGAAAAGAATGAAAACAGGGACTAAAAGCGTGCAAATTGGAAGAAGTTTGGAAAGGAATGAAAAATCAAGGAAATACGTACGCGTGCCGCGGGAATCAACAACGCACGACGCGGGTCAAAGGCGGTGGAACACATTCAAATGCCGAGAAAACGGGATCTGATAAGGACGCACGCCGCGGAATCCTCATTTGCGCGGCGCGGCTGCGGGAAAATTGCAACTATAAATAGAGGCATTTCCAGCCGAAAACCCTAGCAAAGACCGGGTGTAAAATCGACCTTGAAGCTCTTTGACTCTAAGATTTCGTTTCAGCAACATCTCAATTGGTATTTTATGTTTTAGAATTTAATTTCATTTTAGTAGCAAGTAGTATTTGTAGCTAAGGTCTTTGGGAGTGACAACCACTGACTTTGAGCACTTTAGTTTTCTGTTTTACATCATTGGTTACTGTATTGGAAGTTTGGAATTCAGTTTTGGTTAATGAAAGCATTTGGTTACAATTAATCTTAGTTTTTCGGTGTTTTGACGCTTATGTTTGATTGTGTTTATTTGGATGGTGTTTGGATGTAATTTTGACCTTGTTTGGGATTGTTTCCCTTGCTGAAATTAGTAGCCAACTAGGTTAGCTTTAGGTATTGAACTTTGGCTAGTAACTGTTCCGTTGGACTATAGCTATTGGTTAGGTTATACCTTGTTTTGTTGGGATGTTTTTGATGCCTTTGATTGCTTCTGATTCAGAGATGCACTTCTGATTTCAGAAAGTAACTAGGCTTGTTTGAGTTGAGTTTAGCTTATGCTTGGCTTGACTTTGTTTGGTTTTGGATATTAGCAGTTGAGAACTTAGAAACTAGATCCTCCGACTGTAGCGTGACACTACAAGTTGGTAATCTGTCATCTGGTCTGACCACGTAGCTCCTGCAGATCGACCCTGACTACCACTGTGCTAGTGGTAGTCAGGTTTTTCTTTATTTTTGACCGCACGACGACCTAGGCGTGTCACCGTCTTCCTAGTAGAGAAATTCGCCTTGGATCCATTGCTCAACTGCTTTAAAAATTGCCAAGCCTCATCAGGATCCATCATCATGATAGTGCCACTGGACGATGCATTGATCATTGCCTGATTCGTCTCACTCGCCCCTTCAAAGAAATGCCTGACCAACTGCCACTTCGGAATATCATGATGAGGGCATGACCTCATCAACTCCTTCAGACGATCCAAAACCTCGTGAAAAGCTTCTCCAGGCTTTTGTTGAAAATTCTGGATGGCTTTCCTAATCTCCGTCGTCTTACTCGCCGGATAGAACTCTTGCAAGAATTTAGCTTTAAGCTGGTCCCATGTAGTGATACTATTGGGTTGAAGAGACGTGAACCAATACTTGGCCTTGTCTTTCAAAGTGAACGGGAACAACCTTAACCTAAAAATATTCTTATTCGTGTTCCTAGGGGTATTGGTATTTGCTATCTCCATGAACTCATACAAGTGATTGTATTGATCATCCTGTTTATATCCCCTAAATTCAGGCAATATTCCTAAGAGTTGTGGTCTAATTTCTACCTGAGTGTCTACATCATCTGGAATATAAATGGGCGATGAATCATCGTACTCCCGCGGTTGGTAGTGCGATGCAACCGACTGGCCTCTCGGTTGTTCAAAGTACAAAGGTCTAACTACATTACCGTTGTATTGATGATCATTGTTGTACCCTTGCTGACCTTGCGGTGGTTGTTGCTGTGGTACTCTTCGTGGAGGTCCCCTACCTCAGTTCCATTGTTGTTACGGTTGTTGCTGATGCGGAACCCATCCTTCTTCCTCATCCTCATAGCTCTGCTCAACCTCCTGATACTGGTACTGCTGCTACGGAGGTTGTGGTTGATATGGTTGTTGTGGTATGGGTGGACAGGTGGTTTGTGGTTTAAAAATTAATGGTGGTTGTAAGGGTTGTGATTGTGGTTGAGAAATGGTTGTGTGCTGCATAGTCACTCGGGTGCCATCACGGGTCGGCGCTCCCCATGACATAGCAGATGTGAAAGGGTTTGTAGATTGTGGTTGAAATGGTGGAACAGAAGGCGGAGTGCATGATGGTATTGGTGCAGGGGCTGAAACTGCACCACCAGTAGCACTCGTGCTCCTAAACTGAAATTCTGAAACAGGGGGAATAAACGACATCCCCGTTGCCTCACCCGAAGGTTCCTGGGCATCATTCTCTAAACTACTACTAACATGACTAAAACTCATTGTATCTAAATGCCTACGTGCACGGTTCTTGCACGCGGTTCGTTCAATCTCCGAGTCAGAACGCAAGGGTGATAACTGCCCACCCCGACGGGTACGCGTGCACTAGTGCAACACGCCTGCCAAAACCAAAAGAAAAATTACTAACCAACTAAAATCTCAATATCAAAACCAAAAATCAGAAACTAAAAGCGCTATAGATCGCCTACTCTTAAGTTCACAACTCCCCGACAACGGCGCCAAAATTTGACACGCCTAGGTCGTCGTGCGGTCAAAAATAGTAAAATACCTAACACACACTAGTATAGTGGTAGTCAGGCTCGATCCACAGGAGTTACGTTGTCAAGGTAGGCAACAGATTACCAACTGTAGTGTCACGCTACAGCCAGAGGATCTAGTTTCCGACTTTTACGAAAAAAAACAATCCCAACAAAAGCATCAACTAAATTAAAACCAAAACCAATAACTAACCCTAATTACTTACTGAAATCAGAAGTATAATTCAGAAGTAATCAAGATCAAATCAACACAATCACACATTCAAACATCCAATTGCATCCAATGAGCATAAAAACCATAAAAAGAGCATTTAACACTAACCGAATGATTAACTATTAAAAACTCAGATCCAAATGTTCCAAAACGGAAAACATAAAATTCAGAAACTAAGAACTAATGCCAATGGTTGTCACAACCAAAAACACTAGCCAAATCTACCAAAACTACTAAACTAATTAAAAGAGAGAACATAAAATACCAAATATGGTTGCTGAAAACTGAAACTTGGAGTCAAAGAAGCCTTGGGAGTCGTTCCTATGCCAGGTCTTTGCTGTATTTTTCGACCTAAAACCCTCTATTTATAGTTGTAAAAATAAAAGACCGTGTCGCGCACAATTAGGATCCGCGGCGGCGTGCTGGTTTATCCCCGTTTTCTCGGCATTTGAATCTTCTCCACCGCCTCATCGCTGAGTCACCGCGTTGCGCCCTTGTACATACCGCGGCGCGCATGTGTCTTCGACTATTTTGTCTTTATCTTCAAACTTCTTTCATTTTGTATTCTTTTGGCCCCTGTTTACATATTTTCTTTCCAAACAAGCACTGACACAAAAAGTGAGAATACCACAGCATATATGATATAATTTCACCAAGAAGAGGGCTCAACAACGACTAAAATACTTGATATTACTAGGCGTTGTCATATATATATATATATATATATATATATATATATATATATATATATATATATATATATATATATATATATATATATATATATATATATATATATATATATATATCTTGTGCAACGAAATATAAAAAAATAAGCTATTATAGGAATAGTTTATGGACACAAATACTACCATGACTTTTTGGAACAAGACAAATAATTATATGAAATTATATAATTATTATACATTATTATATTATCATGGGAAAAATGATAATAGCATATACAAGAGTTTTTCATATACACATAAACGTAAACAACTTGATAACAAATTCAATGTGATGGGTCATCATCGTACTTATTTAAGTACACATACTAAAAGTTTTGACAGAGTCTCGGTAAAAGAGCGTGGTATTTGTATATAGATCTATACGGGATTGACAAACCCGCACCTAAGCTGTTAGCTACAGCTAGACGGGCAGGTCTGACGTGACAAATGGCTAACATTCTGACGCCTGAAGAACGTCGCAGCAGGCTTACATGGTCATAGTATGGTTATAGGGACTCTCACATGGAAAAATCAACGATATATTTTGTTTACATGGGAATATGCATTCTAAATAGTTTTATAATAGATTAAAAACTACGTTATACATTATCAGTCTTTGGGTTTTTAAGACTTTAACATTTTTATAAGAAAATATTGAATTTTATGGGTTGCAATACTATCTTTTACAAAGATATGGATTTTCTCATACAAAACTCTTATGAACTCACCAACTAAATTGTTGACACTCTTTCAAACTACTTGTATTCTCAGGAAATTGATAAGGTAACTACAAGCTTTGACAATGGGACGCTACGACGTCATACTATGTATTTTTTTGGAAATCATATTGTAATTGTATTTGAAACGTACTAACTTTTGAACTCATGTAACATTTACAATTATAAATATGATGGATGTGTTTGCTTTGATCACTACTTTACAACGTTGTTATGATATTGTTCATGAAGTCATCCACCCCTGGACGTTTCCGCCAACCCGGTTTAGGGGTGTGACATGAACTCACTAAGCTTTGTGCTTACTCTTTCACCATTACTGTTTTCATGTATTTGCTGGCTTAAGCTTGGAGCATGGCGCGATTGTACCGCATCTGAAGTTTTGAGAATTAAGTTTTCCGTTGAAAAATGTTTGTAAATGTTTTGATAAATACCACTCTTAATGTTAAATACAAGTTTTAATTTAGATGATTTTAATTGATAACCCGTTTTATGTATTTGAACCATTTTAAAAAAAATTTATTACTAGATTTGGGACGTTACACACATACACACACACACACACACACATATATATATATATATATATATATATATATATATATATATATATATATATATATATATATATATATATATATATATATATATATATATATATATAAGAAAAACTAACCTTTAGAATTTCTTGGAAGCTAAGAAACAAAAATTTCTTGCCTCAAATAAAGTCACACCCAAGAGCTTGGAAGGTCACGAAAATTCCAGAGAGCAGAGGTAGAGAATGGCGCAGAAAATGGTGATCTGAGGCTCCCTATTTATAGTCTCCAGCAGATAACCAAATAAGCCTTTAGAGATAAACCTTTTTGAATTCAATTAGGATAAACCTTTATCAATCAATTTAAATCATATTTATCTCTTTATATATAATCAAAATTATATATATATATATATATATATATATATATATATATATATATATATATATATATATATATATATATATATATATATATATATATATATATATATATATATATATCCTTAAGAATTCGTTGGCTATACTGCCGCTAAAATTGTCACTCACTCAACTATTGAATAATTACAATTCTAGTCCATGTACCTTTAATTAATCAAATTAATCACTAAATTAATTCTAATTAATTCCAGATTAATTTCTACTTATTAATATAGTTTCAAATGAATTTTTTATCACTTAAAATATTAATAAACTATTTATTTTATTTCTATTGATTTATTAATCATATAATAAATCAATCTTTCTCTCTATTAAACTTTCTACCAAACCTCCAGCTATGAGGACAACCCAAATGGACTTTGCTACTATTAATTAGGTAAATACAAATTATTAGTCATGGCTTAGATACTTAATCCAATAGTCTCCCACTTGGATAAGTCTATGACTATAATTACTAATTTAACCTTTAATTAATTAGCAAACTATACCTTCCTAGAAACTGCTGCCGAACTCTGACCCAGTCAATTCTGTCCATAGATAAGTGATCAGATGATCCTCCGTCCAACAAGATATTTTTCAGACTCAAGACATGGATTAAGATCAATCTCAGTCCGATACTTTGTTTCCCGATTTCTGATTTGCATATGACTTTAAGACTACCAATTGAACACATCAATTCAGTCCTGGTTAGCCAACACTTTCAGTCAACTTCAAAATCATCGAGAGGCCTACAGATATCTATTTCTCGTCAGGGTCAAGGAACGAATAAGCTTCGACTCATATTCTTTATATATTTTACCAGTCAAATCACTCACAACAACACGTTTTATAACAACGAGTTACCGATGCATTTTCGCATTATCAATGAGCAACTGCCTTGCAAATTATAACTTATATGTCTCTGCTTCAAGATCATAAGATGTTATCGTCTCAACATTGCTCATGATGTAATCCATGAAGCAATCTTTTGAGCGTGGGTTTATCCAATGCTCAAATCTCCATTTTCTAAGTACTCATGAACGTTGTAGCAATATTTTGGCTATGTCTAACTCCTTAGACAATCTACAAACCAATTCATGACAGTCTTCATTCATACTTACTCCCAAAAGATATGAGCAACTGTGGATATTCGAATAATCATATTACTCAGGAAGTAAACATGCAAAATGAAACACAATGATAAACAATTGACAAATAGCAGTAGACAATACTCATTAATAAATCTCTATTATTAAATCGCCAAAGTAAATTACATTTACATTGTTACAAGTTTCAAAATCCTGTCTAATTACAAAAAACTAATATCATCTCTCAATCCTATGCTCCTAGCATGCTGATTGTGCTTGATCCTACTCAGAGCCTTTGTCAAGGGATCTACAGGATTATCTTCAGATGATACCCTCTTTACAAGGAGGTGACCTTCTTCTACTCTATGTCTTATATAATGGTACTTTCTGTCGATATCCCTAGACTTTCCAAGGTCTCTCGGTTCCTTTGTCAAAGCAACCGCTCCTTCGTTATCGCAGAACAGTTCCATAGGCTCCTGAATACTCGAGACTACTCCAAGGTCACCAATAAAGTTCTTCATCCAAGCCTATTCCTTTGACGCTTCACTCGCTACTATGTATTCTGATTCGCAAGGAGAATCAGTCACCGTCTGTTGCTTGGAACTCTTCCAAGTAACTACTCCTCCATTCAAAAGAAATACCCTGACCAACTGAGACCGACAGTTGCCTTTATCTGTCTGGAAGCTGGCGTCTGTGTACCCACTAACTCTCAATGTATCACTGCCACCAAGGACTAACACCATGTTCTTTGTCCTTCGTAAATACTTGAGTATATTCTTTACAGCTATCAAATGCGCTCTACCAGGGTTCCCCTGGTAACGACTAACCATGCTCAAAGCAAAGGACACGTCGGGGCGAGTACATGTCATAGCGTACATGATCAACCCAACCGCCGAAGCGTAAGCTATTCGACTCATGTCAGCTATTTCTTCATCTGTACTCGGGCTTTGAGTCTTACTCAACTTTGCATTACTCTGGATAGGCAGTTATCCTTTATTGGAATTTTACATACTAAACCTCTTTAGTACCTTTTCCAAGTATGTACTTTGACTAAGTCCTATTAGTCTCTTCTTCCTATCTCTCAATATTCTTATCCGGGAAATATAGGCAGCTTCTCCTAGGTCTTTCATGGCGAAACACTTCCCAAGCCAAGACTTGACATCTTGCAAGGTTGGAATGTCGTTTCCCATGAGCAGTATGTCATCAACATACAGCACCAGAAAAGTGACTATACTCTCACTAGCCTTGAAATATACGCAGGACTCATCTTCACTCCTAGAGAAGCCATACTCTTTGACTTTCTCATGGAAGCAGAGATTCCAGCTGCGAGAAGCTTGTTTCAATCCGTAGATTCATTTCTCAAGCTTACACACCTTATTAGGAAGCTTGGTGTCTACAAAACCCTCTGGTTGATTCATGTAAACATCCTCAGTCAACTTCCCATTAAGGAAAGCGGTTTTGACATCCATCTATCAAATTTCATAGTCATGAAATGCAGCTATGGCAAGCATTATCCTAATAGACTTTATCTTGGCCACTGGTGAGAATGTCTCATCATAGTCAACCCCTGGGATTTGAGTAAAGCCCTTCGTAACCAGTCGAGCCTTGAAAGTGTGTACCTTTCCATCCATGTCGGTCTTCATCTTGAAGATCCATTTGCACCCGACTGTCTTTCGACCCGGTACATTGTCAACCAAGTTTCAAACTTGATTGTCATACATGGACTTGATCTCGCCTATTGCCTCTTTCCACTTGGAATACTCAGGGCCTGCCACTACTTCCTGGTAGTTAGCTCGCTCATCCAAATTTATCAGTTTCCTATCAATGATAAACATGTCACCATCCGTGGTTATATGGAAACCATAAAACTCAGAGGGCATGCTAACTCTACCGGAGCGCCTAAGAGGTAATGATATATCTGTTGGACCAACAGGAACTCCTTCCTCTTGTTGGGTGCTAGTTTCTCCTAAGGCTACGTCATCAGATGACTCTTGAATCTCTTCAAGATCAATGGTACTCCCACTTTCCTCTTTGAATATGAGCTCTCTCTCTCTCTCTCAAAAGTCTCCTCGTCATGCTACAAAGAGCACGTCCTCGCTTGGTCTGTAGAACAAGTATCTAAAAGACTGTTTCGGGTATCCAATGAATATACACCTCTCACTTCTTTCTGCGAGTTTGTCATGAGTCTCTCGTCTTACGAAAGCTTCACAACCCCAGACTTTGATATGTACTAACGAGGGAACTTTCCCCGTCCACATCTCATGAGGTGTTTTAGCAACCTTTTTAGTTGGGAAAAGATTGAGGATGTGGGCGGCAGTCTCTAAGGCATACCCCCAGAAGTAGATGGGAAGCGAAGCTCGACTCATCATGGAACGAACCATGTCTAACAGGGTTCGGTTTCACCTCTCAGCAACACCGTTCAACTGTGGTGTTCTAGGAGGTGTCAACTATGAAACTATTCCACATTCATTTAGATAGTCAAGGAACTCGATACTAAGATACTCACCGCCTCTGTCGGATCTAAGCATCTTTATCTTCCTGCCTAATTGATTCTCAACTTCGTTTTTGAACTCTTTGAACTTTTCCAAGGTATCTGACTTATACTTGATTAAGTATATATGCCCATATCTACTATAATCGTCAGTAAAGGTCACGTAGAATCGAGTGTCGTCCCTTGTGGTAGATCTGAAGGGTCCACACACATCTATGTGTATGATATCAACAGACCTTCACCTCTTTCAAAAGACCCTGTGAAAGGTGATTTAGTCATCTTGCCCAACAGACAAGATTCGCATACATCATCCGATTTGAGATCGAATGATTCCAACACTCCATCCTTTTGGATTTGGGCGATGCGTTTCTTGCTAATGTGCCCAAGACGACTATGCCACAAGCATGCCTTTTCTACACCACTAGAAGAATCAATATGAATACACTATTTCTTAAATTATCAACACAAGTCACTGTTTCATACACACCATCACAAGGTAAAGCATCAAAAATAAAAGTACCATTCTTATAAACAGAAATTGAACCATTCAATTTGTTAAAAGAATATTGAAAACCTTGTCTGAACAATGCATGAAATGAAATGATGTTTCTTGCCATATCTGGATAATAGCAACAATTTAGTAAATCTAATCTAACACCACTACTAAGCACTAAGTTATAAACTCTTATCTTGGTAACAGGTGACGAGCTCCTATTGCCCATGATTAAGTTTATTCTCTCGTGCTCCACCTCCCTACTTTCCTCTAGGCCCTACAGATCAGAACAAATGTGAAAACCACATACAGTATCAAGGACCCACCCAAGAACAGGAAGATGATGAGTTATTAGACATAGTGTATATACCTGCTGACGATGGCTTCACTTTGCCATCTTTGATGTCCTGCAAGTAGTCGGCATCTTTGGGATTTGAGACATAAGGAATGCCGGAAGAGTTGGGTCTCGGGCCATTACTGAATGACCCGACTTGAACCTTTTCCCTCCAATTCTACTTGGGAGGGCCCTTTCGTTTCTTTTCTTTGCCTTGACCAATTACCAAGACAGGCTGGTTCACTGAGGGCACACCTTTACCCTTCAGCCCATCTTCTACAGTCTGCAACA